>CAWUFW010006593.1:0-57500 GCA_963921515.1 Calotriton arnoldi | reverse complement strand
GTAAGAACTATGTCGTTTTGTATGAGTACTGCAACTAATTTGCTAATCTTGACAAAATATATATTTTATATATGTAGTTTGTACTCTAGACGAATCGACACCTTCAAGGGTATAACTATGTGAGAGATAGAAAGTTATGTCAATAACATGTTATCACCTTTAATACAGTTAACAAATATGGTATCCCATCGCTCATCCCAAACACAGCATGTGGAATTCGCTAAACGCAAGTAACTCCGGTTTGTTACTAATACCTGTTGTGTTTTAGTTTTTAACATAGGAGAACCTGATAAAATCATAACATGCTAAACCTGGCAGATATCCATTACAGAGGATTGAAATGATTATGAGTCACATAGGAGCGAGTGTACTAGCGGAATTTTTGAAAGCTGTGTACATTTATAAAGACAACTTTGTCTACATTCAGACACCTGCCTTCAAAGGGAGTTTCCACTTTTGGTGTAGGAACGGATGAATTCTTTCATACTATCCCAAGGACATATACTTTTGACAATTATGGAAATGAAACGTTGTAATAGGGGATGAAATCATTCCAAGTAAAAGCCACATTATAGATGACACATCTGACACTGAAAATGGTGTTTGATCCAATTACTCAATTTTAATAAAGTGTTTGTCAACTCTGTTTTGTCATAGTTCTCCTTGTAAGAGTTAAATTGTATGGCTAAAAGTTCTGAAACATTCAGAAGCTACCAAGGAACACATCCAGCCTGCAGTGTTTGTAATGCGCAATTAAACTGAGCTTAACCTTGACTGATCTGGGCCATACTGCAGCATATAAGCCATTTTGAATTAGGTCAAAGGCAAACGACATTATTTTATTTAGGGAATACACACCTTTAGATAATATATTCATGTCATTGTCCACTACCGGCAATGCTTTATCTAAAATCTCTTGATCTATTTGTCTAAATCTTTCAGCTACTTCTTGCTGTGAAACTTTCCATAACTCATTAGAAACAGCATAACTCATGTGTTTGACTTTAGGAGCAAGTGGGCCCAAAAATTAAGTCAGGAATATCCATGTTCCTCTAATTTGCAACAAATGTTGTTTCACAGCCTGCAGACTGCAGTGTCGTAACCAATGTTGACATAATTTGTCAGTGCTGTAATATTACCTATCGCAAGTATATCATAGCGTGGATCAAGATGGCTGGCTTTGAAATCAGGAGAGTTGGAATGGAAACAATGCATGCATTCATTTATGTCTTTTGGCCATAATGTCAAAAACATAATGGGCTATAGGTACCGTTTATAATCATGTGATTTATTGTGCCTTCAGTCATGTTTATTTTCAGCTTCCAGTTCTTGAATCGAGCTGCTTTGGGAATGGAAGCATTTCTAATATCTTTCATACTACTAAATCATAAACATGTAGTTTGCTAAATAGTTTTTTTTAGGAACATCATTTCCCTGCGTATCATGCATGCTCTAAACAGGGCTTCTTTGCCTTCTATTAGCCAAAATGTTGTGCCCCATGCACTCTCCAAATCCACATTCACATAATCCTGTATGGTCAACTTTCTATGAATTCATCACAATAAATCAATCTTGTGAGTGTCAATATATGCTTTTGTGCTGCTTTTGGATCTGCTCATTATAAATAGCAGAGGGATCTACTTCTAGTTTCACTAGAAAAATAGTGAAACATTTTCATGTAATTTGCAGTGCTGCCTACAGTAGGTGTCCTGATGTGTTCCCGCTGTGTGTAATTGTATAATTCATTAGCAGAGCTTGTTCTTTGAAGGTAATGTACATAATGATAGTAACAATACATTTCCTTATGATTGTAAGCATTTAAATAAGGGTCTTCATTTTGCAGGGTAGCATATTCTTCTAAATTAAACTTCATACTTTTTACAGTCTCTCTATATATATATCCCATTCATCTGATATGGAACCAGAAGTTATAATATCATTCAATTAAATGTTTATAACATATGGTAATTGCAAACTCACAGTGGGCCCCATAATTTGGTAAGGGGCCCTCTACCAAACCCTAACATCTGGTATAGAATAAGCTGTACTGTTCACAACATGCAAGCCTCTTTGATCTCTGTGGGAAGAAAAATGCAGTTGTAACTCTTTAGGTCGAGCCTGAGCCAGCGCGCAAGCGCTGCTCTGGCAATGATCTGTTGTAGTACAGTACGGGAGAGAAGCCCCACCCACTCCCCCGCCCATATTTTTCATTGGCTTGTGTCTTTGTCCTTCGTAAATGCTGCCTTCTGATTCCTAAATAGGCTTGTTAGTCCCTCCTTAGTACGGCCATGTCTTCATTTGTAACCTCCCATGGCTACTGGCCCCTTTACTTGGTTGTTACACGGTATGTGTACTATTTTCTTTATTGAGTTTCTCCTACATTAGGCACCCTTGAGCAATGGCGAGCGCTTCTCGTGTTAATTTTCTGCGCGCCTTGCATGCTATCACTTTTATTTTTTTCTGACAGTGGCGGCGGTGGCCGGCCGCACACATCACTTGCGGGAGTTTTCACTCGCCGGAGGCGCTCTGTCCTTTCTCTCTTGTTGGGAAGTGCCCCTGCGATAACTGTGTGTCTTACACCCTTGTTGTGCCAGGAACATCTCACTGTAGCCTTCCTCTGTCCACAGTAGCATTCGTTTTGCTTACAACAACTAGTTTATTTATTTACTCCACACAAGTGCACTAGGTCTTGCGTGGTGGAAACTGGGAGGAGAAATAACTATGACCTGTGCGCCCTAAGCAGACTCATCGGATGTTATTATATTAGGCGGGTAAACAGAGTGGGGCTCTTACGAGATCCGTCGATTTTAGGCCGATTCCCTATTTCCAGCATTCAAGTAATGAGGCTTTTGGGCTTGTTAATTAAGAGAGATACTTATTGGGCAACATCGTATGATGGTTACTCCACATCGTATGCCGATTCCTCCTTAAATGCTAGCCACAGACTGGATGTCGCACAGCCTGTTTCTGAGCCACCAAGAATGTCTTCTGCGCAGCTGCTACGACACGGCACTTCCCTCCAAACTCTGATTACCGAAGCTCCACCAAAGCAGGATAACAAACTCCAGATACGTCCTGAGGCGGGACCTATTTTGAGAGTAATCTTCTCCAGCTGAGGCCCTCCATGACTATACATATCTGTGCCAGCGGAGTCCCCCTGCGCAAGTTCTTCAGACTAAAGTAAGAAAGCATTGCATTTTTTGTTATGTCTGTGGACCTTGGTTGTTTGTGCATTAAATGACTTTAAGCAAAGCAGAGAGGATGTGGCTTAACTGCTAGAACGGCCGACTTTGAAGCTGGGGAAGCAGGTTCGAGTCTCGGCATCAGCTCAAGCATCCTGTGATCCTGGGCAAATCACTTACACTCCACGTGGCTAAAAAAATAATGTGTCGGTCTGTAATGCAACTGGTGCTCCTGTAAAGGGCTCTGATATACCTGCGGGTTGAGTTCGCCCTACATAAAACTACAAAAAATATAAGAAACTGATACAAAAGAAGATAATGTGTACATGCAAAACTCTACCGCTTTTTAGGTGTCGAATTTCCATTCTCTTTTAAAATGCATCATTTTCTAACGGAAAATTCCTTTTTACACCAGTTCAGGTTAATCGAAAATTAAAACATTGCACTTGTTAACCACCCAAATCTTCCACTTTGTGATTTCAAATGATAGGCGATATGCCATTTTCTCTTGAAAATATACACCATTCTGCGTGCCCAGAATCTGAGTAGGACAGTGGGATGCTACGAGAGCAAGTGCTAGTAAAAAAAAAAAAAAAAATCCACGAGTAAACTAACACAACTCACAAAGCATACTTTTAAAACATTTTATTTGGAGACAACATGCTGCATTTTTAAAAGCAAGCATAACTACTACTTATTGAGGGGCCATGCCTTTAGTTGCAGTCAACAAACATTCAACTCATTATTGCAAAAATAAATAACATAGATATATAGACAGAAAAGGAAACGTAGTTCCTCTAATATAAATAAAAGTAGTTTAGTAATTTTTACTAACTGTTCATACAACGAGACAAAGGTTACACAGATAAACTAATTGTGGAAAGGCGAGGTGCAAGGGTTATACGTGTGAGGGTTAACCAGTCAGTTGTGCAAAACAAAAAGATCAAGTCAAACATAAAATATTTCAAATTCGATGCAATAGGTCTTGCATTTACGCGAGTTTACGATATTGGCATTGTAAATGACAAAGCCTTTTATTTATGTTTTAAAAACCAAAACATAAATAAAAGGCATTGTCATTTACAATGCCAATAGCTCAAACTCGTGTAAATGTGAGACCTATTGCATTGCAAATGCTTGTTTTCCATTATTTGTGGCACAATTCTGTATGGAACATAATGTCCATTTATCTATAAAAACACAATAGTTATCATAACAAGCCACATGAGAAAGAAGAATGCTCCTGTAACAATCCAACTTAGGACCATGGTGATATCAAAAACCTGTCACAAAACCAAAGTCATAAATGTAGAGATTTTCAGGGGTGCTCTGTTTGAAGAATTTGACGAGTCAATTACACTGCAGCCAGACTCACTCTTACCAGTAGTTCTGGATCTAGTGGGCAGGATGTCAAAAGATGTTGTCTCATTAGGGGCTTCATAATATACAACAGCATTCAATTGCACAGTTGTTTTCTTAGAAACATAGTCATCAAACTCCTCCATGGAATTGAAGGTTTGTAGAATGGAAGTGTCAGTGGCTTTGGTTGTTCTCATCTGAGAATTCAAACCTTCTTGGTTGTTAAGTTCATCAAGGGGAATCTCCTGCAGGGCAGGGAGAGGATGAAATATTCTACCCTGAGGCCTCCTTTGTTGTATCTAAGTAGGACAACTGTAAAAAATCGGCCACATGATGTTTTTTGACCTAATCAATTGATACTTGCATTTTTTATTTCAAGGCAGTCAGGGGAAGTAAGACCTGTAGGTCAGTGCCTGTTACCCCCAAAACAGGCATGGGCAGCTAATAAGTTGGTCAAAACACTTGTTTGTCTAGAATGTATTCTTGAACTAGATCTCCTACTTTTGGTTTCACCCTTCAGTTCCTGGCAAAATCTTCTCTTTGTCGGTGGCAGAGTCAGAATGCTTGACGTTCGAAGGTGTATCTCTGACCTTGTGTATTTGCTGTAAAACAGTTAAATGCTGGTCTAGGTCAAAAGGATTTTCTTTAGCCATCTTCCAAGTGTTGTGCAGGTCAGGAACATACAGAGGTACTCCAAAGAGCACCTCATTTGGGGTGCGACCTCCCAACACTCCCCTGACAAGTTATTTAATGCTCTCTGGACTCCATAAAAATTGTGGACCCAGCAAAGACATGTACACAGCACTCAGGCAGTTAGAGCTTGCTTAAGCATGTAGTTTGCACATTCTACTAAACCATTTATAGAATGGTGCGCCCCGCCTGTGGCAATCAGACACGGCACATCCTTTATAATGGTCCTAGCACCTGGTGATCTTTCAGCCAACACCCACAGGAACTGAAAACATGACTCAATCACTACCACAATATATTTCAAGTGGTTATCAGATTGTAAAGAACCACAATGGTCCAAATATAAAATCTGAAATGGTTTATTGGAAATCAGTAATGGGGTTGTCTCTGGCATTTTAGTGATGGAATGTTTTTTTCTGCTGACAAATATTAAATTGTCTCACATATTCTTTTGTTTGTTTGGGTAACCCAGGCCACCAGTACCGTTGGTGAAGTAAGGAAACTGTGGTCCCCATTCCAGCATGTGCAGATGCTAAACCTTTATGGGCTGCTTAATTTAATTAAATCTAATCCAAACAACGTATTTGGTAACACTATCTCTCCCACTCCAGGTAGACACACCATTGAAGTGTTTTCTGAAATAAGGGTGCAGAAATATTTACGAGAAAGCACTTCTGGAGGTGCTTCACCTTAGCGGGTGCCTCAATGGCAGCCAGTATGTCCTTGTCGACTATAGTTTGAGATCAGGCCATAAAAGCTATTTTTACAGTCTGCAGCACAGCTTTGGCTGCCGAGTCGTCTGCAGAGTTCCTTAAAGCATGATTTCCCTCACACTTTGCCCAAATGTCTGCTTCACATGGACCAGTGGAAACACATCTTTTAAGATGACAACCTTTACCTAGAGCTGTTTATTGGTTTCCCTTTTGAACCTTTGAATCCACTAATTGTCCAATGAGCAAAATCCCCATTGTAGGCTTGCATGCGGACTATTAGTTTGTGAACTCCTAGCTCAGTCTTCTGAAGTACGAGCATTAAGGCATGTATTTCTGCAAGTTGTGCGGTGCTGTCACCTAGAGTCTGAGTAAAGGTTTGCATTCGAGTACAAGTGTGATTCGTACACTATGGGAACTGTCTGTCCCTCATGGTAGATTGCATCGGTATACCCCGAGGTATTTGGAATGATTATCAAAACGAAGTTGGTTTTGTTATCTCTAGTTTGTAAATAATTTGATTCCAGCATGTCTGTTTAGAGAGCACACAGAATTTTTGTACGTTCTTCCTTCCAATGTTTTGATGAAAACGTGGGAGTTATCAAGTTGTACACTGGCTTACCTCACTCAGCATAATATGGCAAGTATGCTCAAACAAATTTCAGGAACACCAGCAAGGTCTGCGACTTTCTGAGTGTATGGGGATTGCAACATTGCACATCTCTGAAATAAATTGGGCGCTAGTGCTTTTCCCTCCCTACATAGCTCTTAACCTAGAAAGACTATGTTCAGGTAAGCTATTTTAGATTTTTAAAAGTTTATTTTGTAACTAGGTAAGGCCAATATGGTCACTATCCGGTCCACTGTAGGTACGTTTGTGCTTAAATTGCCATCTGTGTAGTAAATGTGATCAATGTTGGCTAAAGCTTCACGATCTGGTTGTAAGATCTCTATAATGCGGGTTGAGACAGACCTGAACTATTTTTATTCCCCAGGGGGAGCCATTAGAAAAAATATTGGGCTCCGAAACTGGTAAAGGCGATTGGACAGCTAGTTTTAGGCACTATTTTTTGACTGAAAAATCCATTAGCAATATCCAGATTTGTTTGATATTTATACGCACCAGATTTGTAACGAGGCCTGTACTCTCTGCATGTTTAACCCCGTATGTACATATTTATACATTAAATTTCTATGATTTAAATCTATGACATATGTCCTGCCCAGTTTTATTGCAGGAAACAAAGGGGTATTAATTGGTGAATTACAGTACGCTCATGCCTTGGTACCCTAACTGTGTTAAAATCACTTTTATGTCACGCTGAGCCTCTGGTTTTATTGAGTATTGAGCCTGAACTTGTGGCTCACTTCTTAATGGAATGACACGAGAAACTGAATCTTTATCCCACCCTGCTTGATTTCTATACAATGCCAGAGCTAAGCACATTTTCTGGCATATGCTTCCCTGACTTCCAAAAGTATTACAGAGGGAATGGCTACTTTAATCACTTCCTCCCCCCAGGGTGCTTCCCTAATGAAGACTGGAAACCAGTCCTCTTCTGCCAAGATTATATAATCGACATCGCATAAATGCGACCAGAAAACTGCTTTCATTGTGTGCTGAATATCCCCTTCTATTTGTATGTCTATGTTAAACCTCATCTGGAGGATGCACATGTCTTTCTGGAGTCGACCTTATTGTATTCCTCAGTTGGATTCACCAACAGGAACTCTTGATGCACTATTGTTACTTCTGCTGCTCTATCTAGCAGCTTTCGCGCCCATGTCTCATTCCTCAGAACGGTCTGTAGTATGCAGTTTTTAGAAATCATGTGTTTGATTCAGGATCCTTTTCTTCTTTCTTTACTCTACCTCAGTACCTCATCCTGATACTCCCTTTTGTTTCATATAGTCACCTCGTAGCTGTAATCGCTTTAACTCCCTCCCTCTCTGTCCTACTATCTTCAGAGTCCTGAAAAGAATGGAAGAGGGGCTATCAGAATACTGATACCACTCTGGCTTTTTAATCTTGTTGCAGCCCCTCAAAATGTAATGACCCCGACTGCCGGAGATCAGTCCATTCTTTCATTCTCTCCCTCCCCTTATGGCTTCTTTTTAGCGTCAGTTGTGGGCCTATCTTTTATGTTACCATCAGTTTTGTTTTTGCTTTTACTGTGTGGCTTTACCACCTGTGTCCTTAAGGCATCATGGCCCACAGATGTGTAGGTTTCAGCTATGATTTTAGGCAGCTCTAGTTCCTGATCTTATGCCAGAGCATCTGCCAGTCTCTGACGTAAAGCCAGTGCTGATGCTTCCCCACAAATATTTTTAAAATAATAGAGGATACCATAGCAAAATTGGCAATTCATTTCAGCCCCCAGACCAGGGCTGGTGCAGCTCTGTGTTTGTTTTGTGCCGGATTAATCACCTCTGGGACTACTGCCAATGAGGGTGTACGATGTGTAGTAAAATAGATGCATTAAAAAATGCTCCTCCAGGTGTTACACTCCTCTATGGGTGGCACCATTCCTAAGGGTAGGCACATAGAAGAGATTCTAATTTTGTCCTGAAATGTTGTGTCAGGGTAGACCCCTTCCAACTGGTTGGTCTTGCGAGCAACCCAGAAGGCTATGTTGTCTTGCTTTGTGAGCATTTTTCCCATGACTGCGTTAATTTTCTGTGGACTTATCACATGTATGGCAAGTTGTCCCTGTGCCATAGGTCTTACTGGAACCTGTCTAGATTTTAGAGTTCTTGAGACATATTGTAAAAGTTATCTATACATCCTGACTAAATTATTTAATTGTGCTGCTATTTCTGCTAGTTACTGCACCAGGATTTGGATATGGTGTAGATCATGCCACGCCTGCCCAGGTAGCCCCTTCGTTACTGTCTATGTGTATGTGGTATGTAAGAGGAATTTCTAAGTATTGGTATGCTCTATCTTCATTAGGTACTGCTGCTGGTCAGTATGCATGAATGTATCCTGTATTAGCATCAATTGCCTCAAACTCTAAACATGATTACATTGTTTCACATGCATATGCTGCATGTGCAGCTATTGCAATAGTAACTGCTGCTCTCATGTATTGAGGACTCCATTTGCTAAGAGGTGCTGTGTAACCGTCTCTCTGTAATTAGCTCCACCATTTTAAGAGAACAGATTCAATCAATAAGAATCAAAACTGGCAAGCCACAGATGGGAATTCTACTTTTTAAGAGTCAAGCTTTAATAACCTACAGAAGACATAGAGGTTTCCTTCTTTCTCTGTGGAAGGTTTTAACCATAATTAGGATGGACGTCTCTGTATATTTGTAATTATGGTTTTCTTGAGTGTGCTCAATCAAGACTACTTGGGCCCTTCAAAGAAAAATCTGCCTGGTGCATGTTGGGTGGCATGTTACATATTTTAGGGCTACACCCTAAGTCTCCAGTTTTAGACCCTCAAACCCTATAACACAAGGGCTGAGTTAAATGCACTATCAATAAGGAAGATTGGTCTTGTTTACTGCAGACCTGCACCCTGTCCCATTTCACGGGGGAGAGGTGCATTGCTGGTAAAAGAAACAGTCCTTCTTTGAGGGACACAGTGGTATTAAGGAAACACACCTTTCATACTTAAAATGTCACACTCAAGCATCTGTAATAATAATGACATATTTTATGCTTAAAATAATGTATTGCTCTATTCTCAGAATTAGTGCTATGACCACAGAACATATGAAGCAGATTGCTATTATTAGGGTTACTAAGAATGTGAGCATGATAAAGGTTTCTATCATGGTTCACAGCTCAAGGTTCCCTAATTCCTACACCCAACCATATTACACACTACTCTGAAATCATGGAAAGGGATTAACTTGCCCGTAGGGGAAGTGTTACAAGTGTCAGTCTGCATACCTGTCGCACGGAAGCCTATATGTTAATAGACCTTCAGCTGGCAAGGCAGGGAGAAGGGAGCCGACTTTGATCGATTTCAGCAGAATTCAGTTTCAGCCCCATGGGTCCAACCTAGGCCCAGGAAGGACAGCAGTAGGTGATTTGTAATCTGGCTTCTCTCTAAACAGCTCAAGCGAAGACCACTCTAACCTGAATGGCGACCTCTGACCCTGCCTACAGGTTAGGTCGCCCCCACGCCGCTGCCGCCTGCTCACCCTGGTCTCCTGCTGCTGTCTCCTGCTGCCAGCTGACTTGGCCTGCCCGCTTGCTGCCTCTGCCTGCCCCCGGTCCCAGCCGCTGCTGAGCCGGTCACCTTCGCCGCACTCTTCCCGCCGCTGCCTCCCTGCGGCCCCGCCCCTGACAGCCCATTCGCCGCCCCGCTCCCGCCACCCAGCTGCTCCTCCCTCCCATCAGCACTCTTAAGGAGAACGCGTAGCAGCGTAGGGAGCGACCTCTGACCCTGCCTACAGGTTAGGTCGCCCCCACGCCGCTGCCGCCTGCTCACCCTGGTCTCCTGCTGCTGTCTCCTGCTGCCAGCTGACTTGGCCTGCCCGCTTGCTGCCTCTGCCTGCCCCCGGTCCCAGCCGCTGCTGAGCCGGTCACCTTCACCGCACTCTTCCCGCCGCTGCCTCCCTGCGGCCCCGCCCCCCTGACAGCCCATTCGCCGCCCCGCTCCCGCCACCCAGCTGCTCCTCCCTCCCATCAACACTCTTATGCAGACCGCGAAGCGGACGCGCAGCGGACGCGCGCATCGGGCGTGCCGCGGCAAGCCCGTCCGCGCCTGTCCGCGCCTGGACTGCGCCCACGCCAGAACCCCTGGCCCCCGCGACCGCCACAAAACCCGTCTCCACTACGCCACCGGAACCCTCCACGCACTCAACACCGGACGATCAAGCACCTGCTACCTGGCCGCCCCGAAACGCACCCACGGACCCTTCACCTGCCGAAACTGCAGCTACACCAGCATCCAGCCCGCCAACCCACCCGCCAATCAATCCAACCACCTTCGCTGCATCCTCCTAAACACCCGCTCCGCCAGGAAACACGCCGTCGAACTCTGGGACCTACTCGACACCCACACCCCTGACGTCGCCTTCCTGACCGAGACCTGGCTGAACTCCTCCTCAGCACCCGACATCGCCATAGCCATCCCGGAAGGCTACAAGATCATCCGCAAGGACCGCACCAACGGAGTAGGAGGAGGAATCGCCATCATCCACAAGAACACCCTCTGCACCGCCGAACACCTGCACTTCCAGATCCACACCGACCCCAACACCACCCTCAGAGGGACACTCGTCTACAGACCCCCCGGTCCCCGACCACAGTTCTGCGACTCCATCGCCGACCTCGTCAGCACGCACGCCCTCGCCTCCACGGACTACATCCTCCTCGGGGACCTGAACTTCCACCTCGAGAACAACAACGACCCCAACTCCTCCGCCCTGATCGACAACCTAGCCAACCTCGGACTCAGACAGCTCGTCACGACGCCCACCCACTCCGCCGGCCACACGCTGGACCCCATCTTCTCAGCAAGCACCCACGTCTGCTTCAACCACACCACCGAACTCCACTGGACCGACCACCGCTGCATCCACTTCACCTTTCGGAAACCCGTCACACCCCACCGCACCCAACAGATGCCACGCCGCTGCTGGAGCAAAGTCACCGATAACCAGCTAACCACCACCCTCGCCCAGAGCCCACCCGCAGACCCGACCGACCCGGACGCCGCAGCCCACAACCTCAGACAATGGATCGAAAACTGCGCCAACTCCCTTGCCCCAATCAAGAAACCCTCCACCAGCCACACCAGGAAGAAAGCGAGCTGGTTCTCCCAAGACCTCCAGGCATCCAAGAAAACCTGCCGTAAGTTAGAGAAGAACTGGACCCGCGAACGAACCCCGGAAAGCTACGCAGCTCACAAGGACGCCACCCGCAACCACCACCACCTCATCAGATCCGCCAAGAGAGCCTCCTTCAAAGACCGCCTAGACAACAACGTACACAACAGCAAAGAGCTCTTCAACATCGTGAAAGAACTCTCCAACCCCAACTCCAGCGCCAACGACATCCCACCATCGCAAGAACTGTGCGACTCACTGGCCACCTTCTTCCACCGCAAGATCACGGACATCCACGACAGCTTCAACACCGCGACCACCCCGGCAACCACCGAAACACCCACGACCACCACTCGCACCAACCGCCTGACCTCCTGGACCAACATAGACAACAACGACACCATCAAGATCATGAACTCCGTACACTCCGGATCCCCGACAGATCCATGCCCACACCACATCTTCAACAGGGCCAGCACCGTCATCGCACCCCACCTCCGGAAGGCCATCAACAGCTCCCTCGAGACAGCGACCTTTCCAGAGGACTGGAAGCACGCCGAGATCAACGCCCTACTGAAGAAACCCACGGCTGACCCCAAGGACCTAAAAAAACTTCCGACCCATCTCCCTGCTCCCGTTCCCGGCAAAGGTCATCGAGAAGGCCGTCAACATACAACTAACCAGGTTCCTCGAGGAAAACAGCATTCTGGACTCGTCCCAGTCCGGATTTCGCCGCAACCACAGCACCGAGATAGCCCTCCTAGCCGCCACCGACGACATCAGAACCCTGCTAGACAACGGTGAAACCGCGGCCCTCATCCTCCTGGACCTGTCGGCCGCCTTCGACACGGTCTGCCACCACACCCTAAGCGCACGCCTCCACGGCGCAGGGATTCAAGAGAAGGCCCTGGACTGGACCACCTCCTTCCTCTCCGGTAGAACACAGAGCGTCCGCCTTCCTCCCTTCCGCTCCGAAGCCACCGAGATCATCTGCGGCGTACCCCAGGGCTCAGCCCCACGCTTTTCAACGTCTACATGGCCCCGCTCGCCCGCATCGCCCGACTGCACAACCTCAACATCATCTCCTACGCCGACGACACCCAGCTGATCCTCTCCCTCATCAGAGACCCTCACACAGCCAAAACCAACCTCCACGAGGGAATGACGGCCGTCGCCGACTGGATGAGAAACAGCCGGCTGAAGCTGAACTCAGACAAAACGGAGGTCCTCATCCTCGGGTCCACCCCCTCGGCTTGGGACGACTCCTGGTGGCCCTCCTCGCTAGGAACGGCCCCCACACCCACCGACCACGCACGCAACCTAGGGGTCATCCTCGATTCCACCCTCTCCATGACGAAGCAGGTCAATGCCGTCTCCTCCTCCTGCTTCAACACCCTCCGTATGCTTCGCAGGATCTACAAGTGGATCCCCACCGAAACCAGAAGGACGGTCACCCAGGCTCTCGTCAGCAGCAGACTGGATTACGGAAACGCCCTCTACGCCGGAGCCTCGGCGAAACTCCTCAAACGGCTCCAACGCATCCAGAACGCTTCAGCACGTCTGATCCTCGACATCCCGCGCCGCAGCCACATCACACCCCGCCTGAAAGACCTGCACTGGCTCCCCGTCAACAAGAGGATAACCTTCAAGCTCCTCACCCACGCACACAAAGCACTCCACAACACCGGACCAGCGTACCTCAACTGCCGCCTCAACTTCTACACCCCCACCCGCCAGCTCCGCTCCGCCGACCACGCCCTCGCCACCGTCCCCGCATCCGAAGAGCAACCACCGGCGGCAGATCCTTCTCCCACCTCGCCGCCAAGACATGGAACACCCTCCCCCTCCACCTACGGCAGACACAGGACCTACTGACCTTCAGGAGACTCCTCAAGACCTGGCTATTCGAACAGTAGCAGCTCCCCCCCTCCCTTCAGCGCCTTGAAACCCTCACGGGTAAGTAGCGCGCTTTACAAATATAATGATTGATTGATTGATTGATTGAATGGCCAGATCCTAGTGTTTGTATAAGAAAATGACCACCTCTTAATCTAACTGATTGTGGGAGATAAACAGGACAGTAATGTAATGTAAAATCCCAGCCGTAACCAGAGGCTTCATCTCTGTGCACATATCACTGTTATGTTTGGTATATTTACCAGACGACTCTGTAACCTAGATATTCTAGGACATTTTAGTCAGACTCATGCGTTGCATACTGCTGATAGATAGACTGACAAGAAAATATTGTTGCTTTATATGACCGTGCCTTCATGTTATGCAAATGTGAAACACAACTCATTTAAATCGGGCAAAGGGGAATAACTGAAAGAAGGCTAATATTAAGAACATTTAAAAATGGAGTCTGTTGCAGGAATCCACATCACCTCAGATATGCATGTGGTGAACTTGTTCCTTGTTTTGAGGGATTTTTCCAAGAGGGGCAGTATAAGTTGTGTGTTGTCGGTGTATGAGAGGCTCTTGATGTCATGTGCCCAAGTATGTTGGCCAAAGGATTCATCTAGGTATTGAAGAGGGAGGGGATGAGTGATAAGCCTTGGGGTACCCTGCTTGCAAGTTCTTGAGCTTCTGAGGAGTATGGAGGTAAATTGAATCTCTGTGCTTTTCCTGTCAGGAAAAAGCAGATCCAGTGAAAGGCAGGTCCTTGGAAACCAATCTTGCGTAGTCATCTGATGAGAATGGGGTGCAAACCTGTTCCAAGCACTGCAGAGAGGTCCTGTAAGCGGATCCAGTGAAAGGCAGGTCCTTGGCAACCAATCTTGCGTAGTCATCTGATGAGAATGGGGTGCGAACCTGTTCCAAGCACTGCAGAGAGGTCCTGTAAGATGAGGGCTGCAATTTCTCCTCTGTCCAAGACCATGCAGGTATTGTCTGTCATTGCAATGAAAGCTGTTTCCATGATGTGATTTGGTCTGAGTCAGGACTATGTGACATCGAGGAGCTGGTGGTCGTTTAGGTCGTTGGTGAGGCATCTGTTGATTGCTCTTTCTAGAATCTTGGCTGAATAAGTTAGGAGGGAGATAGAATGTTAATTTGTTAGCTTGGCTGGGTCTGCTGAGGGTTCCATCAATAGGTCGGTGACCCTGGCATATTTCCAGGGTTCTGGGAAGGTGGTGGCAGTGATGGAGATGTTGAGGATGTGAATGAGTACTTATCTGAAGCAACTGGTGAGTCCTTTATTGAAGGGGCAGGGCAAGCATCTAAAGGAATCCAGGAGTAGATAGTCTTACTTGTGACTGCAGTGTTGTCTATGGTGACGGCATTCCACACGGTCAAGATTCGTTAGTCTTTGGATACCAGAAGTCTTGCTATGAGCTTGATGGGGTTTTGTTGATGATATCTTGTTGCTGAAGAAGTCTGAGAGATGGTTGCAGATGTCTTGTGAGGGGGTGATGTTGCTAGCTGTGTCTACAGATGCAATGAAATCTCTGATGATGGAGAAGATCTCTTTTCTGCTGTTGAAGCTGGCTTCTATGTGGTCCATGAGGGTATTGGCTTGGTGTTTCAGATTTTCTGATGGTAGTGCCTCAGAGCAGATTTGTATATGTCCTTGCCTGGTGTTTTGGCCTGTTCTCCAGTGTGCCTGTTGCTTGCAGTACTGCTTCATCCTCCTGAGTCATTCAGTGTACCAGCTGGTTTGTGTTCATGTTCTTGTTGTTTTGCTGCACTTGAGGGGGTCATGTTGTCTGCACAAGTGGTGATCCAGACATTGTCATTTTTATGTCTTTTGTTAGGTTTCTGGTTTCCTTAGAGAGGTCATCAGAGAGGGCAGATGCCTAGTCGTCTTCTGATTTATTTTTCAAACTGTGGTGGGCAGGTCCCGAGGTGGTCAGTCTTCTACAATATGGGATGATGATGGTAAAGCACACAAGAGTATGGTCTGTTCAGGTGACCAGTGATGATATATTGACCATGATATTGCTGAGAGAGGAGAAGACTGGATTCAGGAGGTGTCCGGTGGCATGAGTTAATTCTGTGACATGCTGGGTGAAGCCGAAGCTTCCCAGGCCCTTAGAAGAGGGCGACGGATTTGGGTTAGATGTTGTCTTCTAAATGAATGTTCAGAACTCCATGGAGGATGCAGGTGCTGGAGTCGATGATGAGGGGCGGTCCTCAGATGAGGGTTTTGCAGAGGGTGAAGCTGTCTGTGAAGGTGGGGTGCTCCATGTAGCTGATTGTAGTGTCTGCGGAACTGGTGCAGCTGAGAGAGTCCCTGAAAATGATGGTGATTCCTCCTCAAGGCTTGTGTTAATGGTCTCGTCTGAAGATTTTGTATCCGGTGGGGATAGCTGTGTTCAGCCATGTTTCCATGAGGAATAGGAGGTCTGGGATTTAGTTTTTCAGAAGGTCCCATATTGTTGTGTTGTGGTTGCTGAGCCAGGGGGTATTGAGTAGCATGCATGTAAGTGAGGAGTATAGTGTGGGAGACTGCTGGTTTGGGTTGCAAGGACTGGCAGGGTTCTGGATGTTTTTGGTGCGAGGGCTGTGGGTGTTGAGGTGGTAGATAGATAAAGGGAGTGAGAGTCAGAATGCACGCAAATGCATACAAATCTTCCGCCCTAGGGTCCAGTGCTGTGGCTGAAGATGTCTCCTGGCAAAAATATGGGCAAACCCATGCAGCAGCTTCTCTTCACTGAAGCCCTCAACCAACCTTGCTCCATGGCCAACCCACAGGGGTCGACCACTCCAGAGCCAGGCCAGCCCCAACTCCACACAGGCATCGCTCAGGATGCAACCATGGAGCACATAATCCCGGAAATTACTGCGTTGAGCCGCCGGTTGGAGGGCATGGACACAAACATTTCCGCACAGGCAACTGAGACAAAGTCTATACATTGGACATTGCGGGTTTCCAGGCCCCGTGGGCGGTCTGGACCAGCAAGGTGCTGTGATGGAAGAACGCCTCAACACCCTACCGGAGCGGGATCAGGAACTCTTATTCCTGTGCAGCAAGATCATTGACCTAGAGGTTCGGAGCCAACGGGACAATGTCTGTTTCTTCAGCTTCCTGGAGGATGTGGAGGGGCCTTCCTCAGGGACATCCTCCCTAGACACACTGGTATTCGCCTTTGACCCTCCCCTGGAGATGCAGTGGGCCCACCGCATCAGCCCACCACGACAGGATTCTTCTACGCATCCTCGACCCCTCATCGTCTGCTTTCTGCGACACGAACAGGCCCGGCAACTGCTGCCTGCAGCGCGCACTCATGGTCCATACACATACGAAGGCCATAAGATGCTGGTGGTGGCGGACTTCTCCAGGGAGACCAATGACTTTCGCAAAGCCTTCCTCTGCCTCTGGCCGAGCTCACCAATTAGACATTAAATATGGCTTCTTTGAACCTGCCCGCCTGCGGATCACCAAGGATGGCTCCTTGAAGGAATTCTTTGACCCAGAGGATCTGTGCCGCTTCCGGGATGGACTCTCCATGCAGGAGATGGACACTGCCTCTCCTGCGGCTGCGGAGGATCGCCACCAGGCCCTGACATCCCTACCCACCTCCTCCGGTAGATGCTGGTGGAATACCAGTGGAACCCAACACCGGGGCAGGGACCCCCACAGGGTGACGCACTCCCAGGATGACAGAACCCAGGCCTTCCAGGTGGTGACTGCCTTCACGCAGGACCAGGACAGGGACAAGTCACGCTCTCTTCTGAAACCCACCTCTGCCGCAGAGTGACCGCCATGGGGACTGTCAGGCTGTGTCGAGCCTGGCGCGGCTGGGGGTGCTGCAGCAGGATCAGTGGGGCCAACACCTGCTGGACAGCTGAGTATCGTCATGCCTATTTCAATGTTTGATTACTATGCATGTGCCCTTTGTATGCTATATGTGCTGTGTGCCGATCTGCCCCAACTTCTCAGCGAGAGCAGTGTCCCTGGAGGTGCTAAAATGGCTGCTCCTGCCCACTGTTTCAATGTTCCTGTGGCTGCATGGGGTATGGGTGCTACTAGCCCCCTCCCCTCCCATCCGGGATTGCTCCCCCTGCATGCTCATCCCGCAGCCGCCCCCGACGAGGATACCGATGCTCTGAAGGCAGTCGCCCGCTGCCGCTCTGTCGCTGGGGATCAGCCATACTATCCATTCCGGCCTACCCCAAACCCTGCCCTCTACATCGCATTGAGCACCACTGCCAGTACAAGCCAAAACCTGGGCCTCCTGTCGAATCCAAAAAGATTGGCACATCCCTGTCAATGTCATCTGTCTCGCGCAAGGAATACCGCAGAAGTCCTGCAAGAGGTCACACCACATCCTCAAATCCTCTGACTCCAGCTGAAATCTGCACACGATGATGAGGAAGAGCAGTCTCCCACAATGACCTTCCTGACTTCCTGCAGAACGACCTACCCGCCCCTACCACCTTGCTCACAAAAATTGAGATGACACAGCAAAACTTGAATCTCCTACACTTTTTCCCTTCCCAGCATGCACATTACTGAAGCCAACCCTTTTTCCTTTTTGTCCTGTGGTAGCCTGGCTTCCATCCACATGGAATCAATATCAGTGCCTAAAAACGACAGCACTGTTTAGGGGCCCGCCGTTATCTCTGGTACCAAAAAGGCAGCCCTAGTTCACCCATGAGGTCTTGGAATCTTGCCATCCGGCAGTCCGCTGAACCAGGTGCCCCCATGATGAAGAAATCGTCGAAATAGTAAGTAACCAACTGATGGCCCATCTGCCATGTGAATACCCATTACAAGAACGTACTAAAGCACAGGATATTGAGCATCCCATTGGCAGTGCTTTGTCTACGCACCATTTTTCTTCAAATTGCAAACCCAGTAGCTGGAAATCCTCTGGGTGCACCGGAAGCAGCCAAAAAGCCAACTTCATGTTGCATTTAGCCATCAGTGTCCCCGGGCCTGCTGCCACCACCAGTGACATTGCCACATCTACAGAGGACTAGGACACCGACGCTACCTCCTCTGCAATGAAATAATTTACCGACCTATCCTCCGGTCACGACAAATGCTGTATCAAACAAAATTGATCTTCCTCTTTCTTAGGAACCACCCTGGTTGAAGACACAATCAGATCCTCCATAGGCCACTCAATGCCCGCAGAAACCTCTTTCTCCAACTTGTCCCTCACAGCCTGTCTGTGCTCTGCTGCGGAACGCAGATTGTCAGCCACCCGATGCTTCCTCGGACCTTCGTACCCCAACCGAAAACCCCAATGAAACCCGCTGCTCAACAACTCTGCCTCTTCTGCTCACCCGTAAAACCACAGTCAATACTCCAACCTCTCAAGGTTAACTGGAGTACAAGCCTTTCGCAACAGGTCCCTAGTCCACCCTTCCCCCTCTCTGCCCTGAGAGTTGCTGCTGGTGTCCTCCCTGGCCTCCCCCATATTGCTGCCACTGTCCCGTGCCTTGACTGTGGGATGCACCCCCTGTCCCATAGCAGTTGACAAGTTGTCTACCCATGCATTTTGAACATTCATGGCGGAATTTGCAGTACTCCCGCGTGCACATCCCTTTGCTAAAATCCCAACAACTACCACCTGACCACAGCAGTGGCTTTGAAGGCCCCCCACCTCTCCCCGGGTGGGATGTCCCTGAAAGGGGCGATAGACAATAGGCAGACCACTTGCTGTGAGGATAGTCTTCCCCATATTTGCAGCCCCCATGATGTGCTGCCGTAGATCTGAATGAAGGTCGCCACATTTTGCCTTCTGGTCACATGCCAATCGCGCCTGGAATTCCTTGTCATACTGCACCAACACATACATCTCCCGTGATCTGGGCTGTCCATATCACATCCATGTACTTAAACATGGCTCCGCAGTGGTCCGGATACTTCTTGCACTACGCACTGGCGTATATCAAAAATGTTGCCGTCCAATTTTCTATCGTGAAAGAAACTCTCGGCCTCTTGGACTGCTCGTATTCCTCCTGCTTATAACCCATTTTCGACCGCATCACTCTAGTTTTAACTTCTCCATGTACTCCCCTTTCCAAATGTGCTCCTTCGTGGCCAACATCAAATGAGCACTCAATGGTTTTGTCACTCCCATGTAAGGCAATTTCCTAATCTCCAATTCCTTGCTGTCCAGCTTTTCTTTCTTTTCTTCCACCTTCCCTGATCGCTATGCCACTGCCCATTAGTCCTCCATTTTGCTTGCACCCCCTCGCATGCCCCAAGCGCCCTCCTTCTCATCTGTACCCACTCCCACATCTGTCATGTAATTTCCCTTGTGCAACCTCCACCCCCTTTCAAACCATGCACCAGCATCCACGCCTGTGGAAACCATTTTAGGAGCAGGATCCTTCCCTTTATCCTTAGCTGGTACCAAGATCGGTGCCTTTGCAGTTGCCGTCTGCCTCGCCAGTATTTTCTCCTCCTTTCCCCCTTAGGTGACCAGTTCTTTGCACACCTGAAACATACTGGATAAATTGTTAGCATACTCCACCCCATGGTTACTTCTCGCTCCTTCTCACAGAACTCTCTCTCCTCTATGCTATCTTCATCGTAGTCCAAAGTGACCTCTTACACTGGGTCATCCAAACGGTCCCAGTTGATACCCAGCACATTCCCAGGCGCATTACTCACTCCAAACTGAACTGTGGCATTGCAACGCCCGTCACCCGGGGGAGCCAAAGAGGCCCTGCAAGCTCACTGCCACCCGTCGCACATATTAGAGGCTGTTCGAGACCTACCAGCTGCTGGAGCCAACAAGGTCGTTCTAGAACTTTGTATGTTGGCCGCAACGGAATCCCCTGCCGACGTCAGGTGAACCGCACTGGGCCCAGCCCTCTCTTCTCCTCTGTGCTGTTGACCCGCCACCAGCTCTACCGAGTTCGGAACATTGTGCCTCTCCTGCAAGAAAGAGGACAGGACTGGGGTGCTGGCGCCCTGCGCCCTACTCCCCACCTCCCCAGAGCCCCATAATGTTCTTCCCCTCTTTTCCTGCAGGACAGCGCTACCCGGAGGCACCCCCAAAACATCCCCTTCTCTGCGGGCACACCCCACACCAAAATCTTCATTCACTAGTCCCTCCTCCACTAAATTCCCCCTCCTTCATTCCAGCCCAGCATAGCCGCTGCTATGGCGGATGCAGGACCCCTCCCAGCCTCCTTCCCACCTCCTCTGTAACCCCTGCTCCTGAGCCTGCCTCGACGCCCCCCATTGAAGGGATCATCCCCTGCCAATATAATCATCATTACAGGCCACCGTGTCCCATTACCCCCTTTTGCTGCTTCCTCCCAGTGGTCGTATTTATATCTAGGCCAGACCAATCTGACCTGTCCACTTCTTCTTCCACGCTCGCATCCTGTGATCCCGGCTCCTGTCCTCCCCCTCCCACTACCCAGTAACGTGCTAGACCCACAACCCCTCCTGCTGCCCTCCCCCAGCTCCCCACTGCTGTCCTGCCAAGAAATCGTGCTCCGGCCCTGCTCCCCAACCAGCCATGCCCCTTCGCCCCTCCCGGCACTACATAGATCCCAAGGGGCTCCACGGACGGCGCACACCTGCGGGAGCCCCTCCCATCCTGCCTCTCCTCATACGCAACTAGCTCCTCCTATGCTGCCCCTCTTCCTTCTCTTTTGCTTCACAGCGGCCCTGTATATGCACCTACCACGCGACAAGGCCGCTTCTCCCTGTCCACCCTCCTGAACCCAGCTGCGCCGTCTTCCTCATCACTCTGCTCGATGGCCAGCCCAGCGACAACCCGCCCCCTCCCACAACCCTCTTCTGTGGCCCTGACACAGCCTCGCTCACGGTGCACGGCCCCGCTTGAGGGAAGCCGGCCCTACCCCCAATGAGGCCACTCCACTCGATACAGAGTGGCTGCATGTGCTCACCTCGCTGTACGCTGCCCCTGCAATGATCATGGGTGGGGATCATGCAATAACGGCCGACACTACCCTCGCAGAGGCTGAGCGATGCGGACAAGCCGGGGCGGCAAACACCTTTCCGCCCACCATGAGGTCCAACGTCCCGGTCTCTTTTAGTTATCCCATTGCCTCAGCAACCACGTTGTCGTTTTCAGCCATCGTAAGTATTCTGATGTCCTTTACAACAACGCCGACAATACTAGGGTCATTTTACACAAATAAAACAGCACAAAGATTCCAACTACTCTCAGACTACCAGCTACCAGGTCACCTGAACCTTAAATGGTGGCTTGTAGCCCAAGATAACCCTCTAAGTATACGAGGGGGTACATCTGGGCTAAAACCTAGCCCAACACAAAATGGCAGTCACTGGACTGCACAACTCTCCCAATCTGCCCGGGGGCAGAATTCCCTTCGGTCAGCTGCCCCCCAAATCCCCCTTATGTCTGTCAAGCATGCTGACAGGGGCTGAACCCAACTGCAAGTCCCATGCCCACCGGCTGCCATGCTGCCTTGTGCTCATTAAGGCAGCCCTCCCAGGACAGACACCACACCAGGGCTCCATACTCACTGTTGCATGCTGCTTCACGCACGCACACACGGGCTTAGCACCACTGCAAGTGAATGCAGCCAGTGACAGAAGGGACCCACAGTCTAACGGCAAGGGACACGTGTCAGTTCTCCCCACAATGAATGTGTCCACCTGCTGCATGTCTGCCAAGTTCACTGAACTCCTGCAGGAAGCAGGCAGCTTCTTGTGGCCGCTCAACATGTGGCTAGCGAGTCTTAAGCCTCTCTGTCAGTTGAAGATCAGTAAACCATGGTGGCATGGATGAAAAATGGACTTTCCCAATATCACACACTTTGATCAATGAAGTAAAACTTGCTGCTGAGATGTGTGTGCAGTCACCAGTTTGAATCCAGTAGGACTGCCCCAGCCTTGCATTTCACGTGGTTGATAAGCTTATTAAGCTGGGTACCACGAGTCATATGCTATATAAAAATGCAAAGTATGAAAATATATTAGAAAGTTTGGCCTCTGGACAAAGAACCACAAACTAAAATGCCCACCACTGTTGATGTTGCATTCCTGGTCAAAGATAACCTTTAGAAAGCTATCCTAGTGGTAGGTGTGGAGAGCAGCCTTCAGGCTTAATCTTGATGGAATGTAAAGCAGCTTGTTTTACCAGAATATCACCTCCTGAATGACTAAATGAAAGGAGAACCACACAGTAGTTATATAAAAATATGTATTTATTAATATAACACTCTTTACTAGTCTCTACACGAGACTAGGGCACAATTCACACAATACTGAATCAATGGAACATTCGTAAGTAGCAAAATACACAGCGGGCTCCAGGGGGAGACCAAACTATATACTAAAAAAATAGTATAACAATCATGACTTGACTAGACACAGTGCCTAGAGCATGTAGAATCGCTGGGACCCCAAGGAACCACCCACAGGAGTGACACAGGGAGCCCACGGAGGACGGGTGCAGTAAGGAAACACGGACGCGTGCTCCATACAACTCTATGGGGAAGTCGCGGTTGGAAAATTACAAGTTAAGGACACTTCTACGAGGACTTCGAGCAAACCCTTTGGAACATAGGAGGTTCTAAGGCCAATCCACCAGTGAGTACCGAGGTACCCGTGTTACCTATCCCAGAGGAGCCGGGTGCATAGGGGTCAAGTGGTGTCGGAAACCTTAGTCGTTTTCAATGGAGGAGTGCAAAGAAGTCCTGCTGCCAGAAGGGCGAAGAGTGTCTGGTGGAATCCAAGCCTGGATTCGAGGTGAGAGGAACCAGAAAGCAGAGGGGACAGAGTCTGGGTCACTTCAGGTGACCAGGGGCTCAGTAGTCGAATGCCCACCGATGTCCAGTGCTTCAGGAGTGAAAAAGGGTTGCTTGACTCTGCAGCCACGGGGACCAGGAGATGTCGAGGACAACCAGAATCTGGAGGTGAGCTGTCCCACGAAGGATGTCGAGTGCTGAGGGGTCGATGTCCGGCTGGAGCACCAACTAGCCTTGGCAAATGCAACCCACGCGGTCAGAGGAAACAGGTTACGGTGTGGACCAGCAAGGTCCAGGGGACTCTCTAAGCAATGGGGAGTCAGGGCACATCTGGAGCAACCAGGTAAGCCCAAGAACAAACAAGGTGACCCTCGCCAGGTCCCACAGGCCAACGGACCAGGGATCGCGAGGAGACCTCAAGCAAGTTTGCAAAGTACCAGCCCACAGGACACTCGGGGAGTGGAGGCCGGAAATCTGTGATGCAAATACTGCTGGGGGTCAGGACTACATGGAGTCCAATGCACAAGCTCGGGAATCGCCAACAAGCATATGCAACTGCAAAAGTACGCGGTGCACAGTGGTTCGGGTTGCACGGTCCCCACGAGGGATACTGGTCTCAGAATCGCTGAGAGGGCAGATCGACCTCAGAGACCTTCGGGAACTCAGCTCCTGTGTTGCTGAAATCTTCAGAGTCCTCAGGAGCTCGGGAGCAGCAAACCGGTCAGATGCGTCTTTGGTGCCTGCTTTTGCAGGGGAGTAACTCCTTTACTCCAAGGGAGATTCTTCAGTCGTCCAACGTCGTGCAGGCAGTCGAAGTACTTGGTTTCTTCTTAGCAGAATCTTGTCCAGGTAAAATCTAAAGTCCTGTAGCCAGGTAGCCCACTTTATACCCATGGGAAGGGGTTGGAAAGATTCTAGGGACTCCCCAAGGGGAGGGGGGCGACAGAGGGGTGGCTACACCCATGTCCTTTGTCCAGTTTCGCGCCAGAGCAGGAGCCAATGGCTCCCAGAACTGGTTTGAGCTGCACTATGCACAGGGACACCAAATGTGCCCCCAGTGCAGACTTTCTGGCACTCTCAGAGTGCACCCACCCAGCCCCAATACACTAAACCCTGTCTGGGAGGTGGTCACACCTCCCTGTGACAGGATGCCTATTGTCATGCCTTCCTCTGCTCGAGCTTGGCTCAGCAGCAGGAGGGCAGAATCGTGTCTGTGGCTGGCAGCATCCATTTTGTGCTGCCCAGGTCGAGAAAGCTGTTACCGGGTAGACTGGTGACCCACAGATGTCCCTCTAGGAGGGTGAAATCATACCTCCCACACCAGTTACTGTTGTGGAGGTATGATTCTAAGGTGTTTGACACCAAACACGACATGTTTCTAAGCAGCCGTTTTAAAGTTAGCATTTACCGCGAGGTTATAATGCACTTAAACATATATGTCTGGCTGCATCACAGACAACCCCGGAGAATGGTCTCTGAAGGCTGCAGAGGGGCTCTGCTAATGCAGGGGCACCCTCTCACGTAAAACCCAGCACCCTGTCTTCAGGATTGATAAGGCCTGCCATAGGGGTGACTGATAGGATTTTAAGTGTAGTGTTTTAGATAGATATAGTGAACCTATATCTTAAGTAAGTGGTGCAAGCACCAGCTTACACAGTCTGCGGTAGCAGGCTTGTTGTGTCAATTTGAATGGCCTCTTAGGGGGGCATAATACATGCTTCAGCCCATGGGAGACCTCTGGGGTACCTATGCCCTGGGTACATGGTGCACCATATACTAGGGACTGATAAGGGTACCCTAGTATCCAATCTGGAGTGTACCTAAAGTACATACATAGCAATTTAAGGGAGAAAGCAGATAGACTGGGGTCCTGGATAGCAGGATCCCAGTCAGACTAGGCCAAAAACAGTGTGACATCAGCAAAAAGTGGGGGTAACCATAAGAAGCAGATACTACTTTGCTACACAACCCCCCCAAACGCAAGGACATTAAACTAACCTTGACCAGTTGAGTCTTCATGTTCTAAGTGGAAATATCTGGAGAGTCCATCTGCATTGGCATGTTTACTCCCAGGTCTATGTTCCACTGTATAGTCCATCCCCTGTAGGGAAATGGACCACCTCAAAAGTTTGGGGTTTTCACCCTTCATCTGTTTTAGCCATAAGAGGGACTTATGGTCTGTCTGAACAATGAAGTGAGCGCCAAACAAGTATGGCCTCAGCTTCTTCAGAGCCCAAACCACAGCAAAGACTTCCCTCTCAATAGCCGACCAACGTTTCTCTCTGGGGGTCAGCCTTCTGCTTATAGAAGCTACTGGCTGATCCTGACCCTCTTTATTCAGTTGTGATAACACAGCCCCTACCCCCAACTCAGATGCATCAGTTTGAACAATGAATTGTTTGGAATAGTCAGGACTTTGCAGAATGGGAACAGTGCACATGGCCTGCTTCAGGTCATCAAATGCATTTTGACAGCTAACTGTCCACTGAATTTTCTTAGGCATTCTTTTGGAAGTTAAGTCATTCAAAGGGGTCACTATGGAGCCATAACCTTTGACAAACCTCCTGTAGTACCTAGTCAGGCCCAAGAAAGCTCTGACCTGAGTCTGGGTAGTTGGAGCAACCCAATCCATGATGGTTTGGATTTTGCTCTGCAATGGTTGAACCTGTCCTCCACCCACAAGGTGGCTTAGGTATACAACCTTACTCTGCCCTATCTGGCACTTGGTGGCCTTGATAGTGAGGCCTGCCTTTTGCAGGGCCGTCAAAACATTTCTCAGGTGGACCAGGTGATCCTCCCAGGTGGAGTTAAAGACAGCAATATCATCTAGATAAGCTGCACTATAGGCTTCCAGACCTGTGAGAACTTTATTCACCAGCCTTTGAAATGTGGCAGGTGCATTCTTCACGCCAAAAGGCATCACTACAAATTGGTAGTGCCCACTAGGGGTTGAAAATGCTGTTTTTGGTTTTGCATCCTCAGCTAATCTGTTTTGCCAGTAACCAGCTGTCAGGTCAAATGTACTTAAGAACTTGACTGAGGCCAAAGAATCTATTAGTTCATCTGCCCTTGGAATTGGATGAGCATCAGTCCTAGTGACTGCATTGATCCCCTGTAGTCAACACAGATCCTCATCTCTCTCTTACCACCCTGGGTGTGAGGTGTTGGTACCAAGACTACTGGACTAGCCCAAGGGCTATCTGAGGGCTCAATCACTCCCAGTTCCAAAATTTTCTGGACTTCAGTCCTGATACAGTCCCTGACATGATCAGGTTGCTGGTAAATCTTATTTTTAACAGGCAGACTGTCACCTGTGTCCACCTCATGTGTACACCAGGTAGTCTGACTTGGAGTCAGTGAAAACATATGTCTGTACTGATTGACGACCTTCCTACAATCAGTCTGTTGCTGTTCAGTCAGGCTGCCTGCCAGGGCTACTCCATCAACTGAACCATCATCAGGGTTCTGTGAGAGGAGGTCAGGGAGTGGGTCACTCTCTTCCTCCTGTCCCTCATTAGTAGCCATGAGCAAGCCCATGTCTGCCCTGTCCACATATGGCTTGAGCCTGTTCACATTGAGCACCCTATGGGGTGATTTAGATAGATTTAGTGATTTAGATCGATATAGTGAACCTATATCTTAAGTAAGTGGTGCAAGCGCCAGCTTACACAGTCTGCTGTAGCAGGCTTGTCGTGTCAATTTGAATGGCCTCTCAGGGGTGGCATAATACATGCTTCAGCCCATGGGAGGCCTCTGGGGTACCTATGCCCTGGGTACATTGTGTACCATATACTAGGGACTGATAAGGGTACCCCAGTATCCAATCTGGAGTGTACCTAAAGTACATGCATAGCAATTTAAGGGAGAAAGCAGATAGACTGGGGTCCTGGATAGCAGGATCCCAGTCAGACTAGGCCAAAAACAGTGTGACATCAGCAAAAAGTGGGGGTAACCATAAGAAGCAGATACTACTTTCCTACAGTCCCTGAAAGGGGCGATAGACAATAGGCAGACCACTTGCTGTGAGGATGTTCTTCCGCTTATTTGCAGCCCCCATGGTGTGCTGCCTTAGATCTGAATGAAGGTCGCCACATTTTGCCTTCTGGTCACATGCCAATTGCGCCTGGAATTCCTTGTCATACTGCACCAACACATACATCTCCCGTGATCTGGGCTGTCCATATCACATCCATGTACTTAAACATGGCTCCGCAGTGGTCCAGATACTTCTTGCAGTACGCACTGGCGTATATCAAAAATGTTGCCATCCAATTTTCTATCGTGAAAGGAACTCTCGGCCTCTTGGACTGCTCGTATTCCTCCTGCTTATAACCCATTTTCGACCGCATCACTCTAGTTTTAACTTCTCCATGTACTCCCCTTTCCAAATGTGCTCCTTCGTGGCCAACATCAAATGAGCACCTAATGGTTTTGTCACTCCCGTGTAAGGCAATTTCCTAATCTCCAATTCCTTGCTGTCCAGCTTTTCGTTCTTTTCTTCCACCTTCCCTGATCGCTATGCTACTGCCCCTGAGTCCTCCATTTTGCTTGCACCCCCTCGCATGCCCCAAGCGCCCTCCTTCTCATCTGTACCCACTCCCACATCTGTCATGTATTTTCCCTTGTGCAACCTCCACCCCCTTTCAAACCATGCACCAGCTTCCACGCCTGTGGAAACCATTTTAGGAGCAGGATCCTTCCCTTTATCCTTATCTGGTGCCAAGATCGGTGCCTTTGCAGTTGCCGTCTGCCTCGCCAGTATTTTCTCCTCCTTTCCCCCTTAGGTGACCAGTTCTTTGCACACCTGTAACATACTGGACAAATTGTTAGCATACCCCACCCCATGGTTACTTCTCGCTCCTCCTCACAGAACTCTCCCTCCTCCTTAATGCTATCTTCATCGTAGTCCAAAGTGACTTCTTACACTGGGTCATCCAAACGGTCCCAGTTGATACCCAGCACATTCCCATGAGCATTACTCACTCCAAACTGAACTGTGGCATTGCGACGCCCATCACCTGGGGGAGCCAAAGAGGCCCTGCCAGCTTACCGCTACCCCTCGCACATACTAGAGGCTGTTCGAGACCTACCAGCTGCTGGAGCCAACAAGGTCGTTCTGGAACTTTGTGTGTTGGCCGCATCGGAATCCCAGCCGACGTCAGGTGAACCGCACTGGGCCCAGCCCTCTCTTCTTCTCTGTGCTGTTGACCCGCCACCAGCTCTACCGAGTTCTGAACATTGTGCTTCTCCTGCCCCTGAAAGAAAGAGGACAGGACTGGGGTGCTGGCGCCCTGCGCCCTACTCCCCACCTCCCCAGGGCCCCAGAATGTTCTTCCCCTCTTTTCCTGCAGGACAGCGCTACCCGGAGGCACCCCCAAAACATCCCCTTCTCTGTGGGCACACCCCACACCAAAATCTTCATTCACTAGTCCCTCCTCCTCTAAATTCCCCCTCCTTCATTCCAGCCCAGCATAGCCGCTGCTATGGCGGATGCAGGACCCCTCCCAGCCTCCTCCCACCTCCTCTGTAACCCCTGCTCCTGAGCCTGCCTTGACGCCCCCCATTGAAGGGACCATCCCCTGCCAATATAATCATCATTACAGGCCACCGTGTCCCATTACCCCTTTTTGCTGCTTCCTCCCAGTGGTCGTATTTATATCTAGGCCAGACCAGTCTGACCTGTCCACTTCTTCTTCCATGCTCGCATCCTGTGATCCCGGCTCCTGTCCTCCCCTTCCCACTACCCAGTAACGGGCTAGACCCACAACCCCTCCTGCTGCCCTCCCCCAGCTCCCCACTGCTGTCCTGCCAAGAAATCATCCTCCAGCCCTGCTCCCCAACCAGCCATGCCCCCTCGCCCCTCCTGGCACTACATAGATCCCAAGGGGCTCCACGGACGGCGCACGCCTGCGGGTGCCCCTCCCATCCTGCCTCTCCTCATACGCAACTGGCTCCTCCTATGCTGCCCCTCTTCCTTCTCTTTTGCTTCACAGCGGCCCCATATACGCACCTACCACGCGACAAGGCTGCTTCCCCCTGTCCACCCTCCTGAACCCATCTGCGCCGTCTTCCTCATCACTCTGCTCGATGGCCAGCCCAGCGACAACCCGCCCCCTCCCACATCCCTCTTCTGTGGCCCTGACACAGCCTCACTCACGGTGCACGGCCCCGCTTGAGGGAAGCCGGCCCTACCCCCAATGAGGCCGCTCCACTCGATGCAGAGTGGCTGCATGTGCTCACCTCGCTGTATGCTGCCCCCGCAATGATCGCGGTGGGGAGCATGCAATAACGCCGACGCTACCCTCGCAGAGGCTGAGCGATGCGGGCAAGCCGGGGCGGCAAACGCCTTTCCGCCCACCACGAGGTCCAACGTCCCGGTCTCTTTTAGTTATCCCATCGCCTCAGCAACCACCCTGTCGTTTTCAGTCATCGTAAGTATTCCGATGTCCTTTACAACAACGCCGACAATACTAGGGTAATTTTACACAAATAAAACAGCACAAAGAATTCAACTACTCTCAGACTACCAGCTACCAAGTCACCTGAACCTTAAATGGTGGCTCGTAGCCCAAGATAACCCTCTAAGTATACGAGGGGCTACATCTGGGCTAAAACCTAGCCCAACACAAAATGGCAGTCACTGGACTGCACAACTCTCCCAATCTGCCCGGGGGCAGAATTCCCTTTGGTCAGCTTCCCCCTTGTGTCTGTCACGCATGCTGACAGGGGCTGAACCCAACTGCAAGTCCCATGCCCACCGGCTGCCATGCTGCCTTGTGCTCATTAAGGCAGCCCTCCCAGGACAGACACCACACCAGGGCTCCATGCTCACTGTCACATGCTGCTTCACGCACGCACAGACGGGCTTAGCACCACTGGAAGTGAACGCAGCCAGTGACAGAAGGGACCCACAGTCTATGGCAAGGGACACGTGTCTGTTCTCCACACAATGAATGTGTCCACCTGCTGCCTGTCTGCCAAGTTCACTGAACTCCTGCAGGAAGCAGGCAGCTTCTTGTGGCTGCTCAACACGAGGCTAGCGAATCTTAAGCCTCTCTGTCAGTTGAAGATCAGTAAACCATGGTGGCATGGATGAAAAATGGACTTGCCCAATATCACACAGTTTGATCAATGAAGTAAAACTTGCTGCTGAGATGTGTGTGCAGTCACCAGTTTGAATCCAGTAGGACTGCCCCAGCCTTGCATTTCACGTGGTTGATAAGCTTATTAAGCTGGGTACCACGATTCATATGCTATATAAAAATGCAAAGTATGAAAATATATTAGAAAGTTTGGCCTCTGGACAAAGAACCACAAACTAAGATGTCCACCACTGTTGATGTTGCATTCCTTCAGTTGGAGGTGCAGGTACTGTGAACAGCACCTCTCTGTTTACCTTAAAAAATAACACCTTCCCCAGAAAGGAAGGTTTGCACAAACTTGGAATGCTTACATCTGCTCAGGCCAGGATCTGAAATGTGTCAAAACACGGCATACATTTTTTACATGACTTTTATGCACTCACATTTTTTTAGGTTTAGCATAGTGATTCGTGTTACATTTAAGTTAAGTCAGGGCACATACGTATCTTAAATCAATCTGCATAGCGCTGATCGTAGATCGGATACCGTTTTTATGCTCTTGAACTAATGAAAAAGAAAGACGTACTACACACTGTAGGCAGTGGCGGCTGGTGACTTTTGAAAAAGGTGAGGTGTAAAAGTTGTGCATGAGTTCTGTGGCGAGCGAGCAGAGCGAGCGAGCCTGACCGCCAAAAGAGAGGTTCAGGGAATTTCCCCGAGAAAATTTTGAAAAAAGGAGTGGGCAAATGACGCATTTTCAAGCAAATTTGAGTAAGCAAGTTGCTTAATAAATCAATAAAGAGATCTCATATGATTATGACATAGGTAGCTACTTATTCAGTATATCCATAGAACTTCATAACAGACTTTGCGATAACACCTCTGAATATGCTAGTGAAGTATCTTACATCTGATGCTGTGATGGCAGCACTGACCAGTGCCTCATTACAGGAGCAAGACTTACTAAGTGTAATGATGCTGCTTGTTTTAATATTTATTTGCAATTCTTTTTACTGGATTTGGTTTCAAACTTTTAATGTTTTAAGAGCTGTATCCGAAATAAGCTTAAATTGAAATCACATTCATACCACCAGTTCCCTTTCAGACAATTCAACTCTTTGGTAGTTGAGTTGACATTATTTTCAATTTTGCTTTAAAAACAACAGATTCTATTTGTGAATCATTTTGGTGGTCAATCCCCCTTCAACCGATTTACTGAATCTTCAAGTAATAATGTCGCTATTATGGGCAGTACGAGGCTGAACACTAGGGCAGACCCCGATGAATCCGCAAACACCAGTGGCCTAACTGCTTGCATGTGCATAACCTTGTATGTGCATCTTTGATGCATTCACAACTAGTATGCCATAGCGCTTCAGCTCCTTATATTTCTAGCAGCGCTACCTACCCGTGTGTAACATTCTGTGTTTTACTTTTCTGGCACCATCACTGTCACATGCTGTAATTCCTTCGTATGTGATTTTTATGACCCAAGTACAACCATGTTTCCTGGATGGACTTTTAAGATGATTAATTGATGCAGCGCGCGGGCTGGGCAGATGTAACCAAAATGTGATATTGCCTGTTGCATGCAGTAACGGGGCTAGCAGTGACTACTCCTCACAATATTTGGCAGTGACATGGATTATATTTCTGCAGCAAAGTCAATAAAACTTTATGATGCTGCGGTAACTTTTGTACATTTGGGACCATGTATATTTTACACAGCAATCACTTCTTTGTTCACATTATCAGTTCAGTCAACTGCTACCGGCTCTGCCTACTTTCAACCACGCAGGAAAAACCCCTCAGTGGCCAGAAATGCTGACAAATCAAATTAGGCGGCAATTTACAGATTATCTCGCCTTGACACGACTGATGCGGAAGGGCAGTTCATCTGGGGACCTCACTAATTTTTTAACTTTAAAAGCGGGGCGAGAGTGGCAATAGGGTTTCCTTTGACGCAATTCGCACTGGCACCCTGCAGCATCCGTGCACTCCAAATGCTTAGCTATACCGTGTACCTGCCATCAGTTCCATTAATAGGACATTTCTTTGAAGCAAAAGGTGAAATATTACAGGGCGGCTGCCTAGGAATAAGAAATGCTTCCTCACAAAGGCTGCTCCTCATGGTAAAATGAAACAAAATTAACTTTGAATTGCCACCAATACACGAGAAATAATTAAGCAAGCACGGCTTCATTCTTAATCAAATGGACAGATGCCAGCCCCGGGGGCTCCCGCAGCTCCCATTTGACGAGAGGCCCAAGCACAGAACCCGGCGCAGTCAGGAGCTCCTCTACTTCCTCGCAGCCTGAGGCCCTGGGGGTTGGGTAGAAGAGGGTGACGCAGTGAGGCCCGTTAGAGATTAGTCTCACTTTACTCCATGCTGCTTATGCAGAACCGGGGAGCAAAGGCTGCTCCTAACCAGCAGTGTTACCCGAGAGGAGAGGCTTTGTCAGGTCTCCTCAACGCCGTATTGGGCATTAATACCGCTCAGTTTAGGCCCTGATTCCCGAGTGGGGTGCTGCATTTCGATCCCGTGCAAACTCCAATTTGCTCAGGGGTCGGAATTTCGGGTTCCTCAGAAGAGACCTGCCCCGCGCCCCGCCCTCCGCCTTCATAAATACCTCTCCTCGGAGAATCTGTAATTACTGCCTAAAATTTCCCCAAACTCTGCATCAGGGCAACAACTGTGTTTATTTTAACGCGCGAAATGACAGACTCAGGCGGCCTTGCCCAGTGGTGGCTGGTGACTTTTGAAAAAGGTGAGGTGTAAAAGTTGTGCATGAGTTCTGTGGCGAGCGAGCAGAGCGAGCGAGCCTGACCGCCAAAAGAGAGGTTCAGGGAATTTCCCAGAGAAAATTTTGAAAAAAAGGAGTGGGCAAATGACGCATTTTCAAGCAAATTTGAGTAAGCAAGTTGCTTAATAAATCAATAAAGAGATCTCATATGATTATGACATAGGTAGCTACTTATTCAGTATATCCATAGAACTTCATAACAGACTTTGCGATAACACCTCTGAATATGCTAGTGAAGTATCTTACATCTGATGCTGTGATGGCAGCACTGACCAGTGCCTCATTACAGGAGCAAGACTTACTAAGTGTAATGATGCTGCTTGTTTTAATATTTATTTGCAATTCTTTTTACTGGATTTGGTTTCAAACTTTTAATGTTTTAAGAGCTGTATCCGAAATAAGCTTAAATTGAAATCACATTCATACCACCAGTTCCCTTTCAGACAATTCAACTCTTTGGTAGTTGAGTTGACATTATTTTAAATTTTGCTTTAAAAACAACAGATTCTATTTGTGAATCATTTTGGTGGTCAATCCCCCTTCAACCGATTTACTGAATCTTCAAGTAATAATGTCGCTATTATGGGCAGTACGAGGCTGAACACTAGGGCAGACCCCGATGAATCCGCAAACACCAGTGGCCTAACTGCTTGCATGTGCATAACCTTGTATGTGCATCTTTGATGCATTCACAACTAGTATGCCATAGCGCTTCAGCTCCTTATATTTCTAGCAGCGCTACCTACCCGTGTGTAACATTCTGTGTTTTACTTTTCTGGCACCATCACTGTCACATGCTGTAATTCCTTCGTATGTGATTTTTATGACCCAAGTACAACCATGTTTCCTGGATGGACTTTTAAGATGATTAATTGATGCAGCGCGCGGGCTGGGCAGATGTAACCAAAATGTGATATTGCCTGTTGCATGCAGTAACGGGGCTAGCAGTGACTACTCCTCACAATATTTGGCAGTGACATGGATTATATTTCTGCAGCAAAGTCAATAAAACTTTATGCTGCTGCGGTAACTTTTGTACATTTGGGACCATGTATATTTTACACAGCAATCACTTCTTTGTTCACATTATCAGTTTAGTCAACTGCTACCGGCTCTGCCTACTTTCAACCACGCAGGAAAAACCCCTCAGTGGCCAGAAATGCTGACAAATCAAATTAGGCGGCAATTTACAGATTATCTCGCCTTGACACGACTGATGCGGAAGGGCAGTTCATCTGGGGACCTCACTAATTTTTTAACTTTAAAAGCGGGGCGAGAGTGGCAATAGGGTTTCCTTTGATGCAATTCGCACTGGCACCCTGCAGCATCCGTGCACTCCAAATGCTTAGCTATACCGTGTACCTGCCATCAGTTCCATTAATAGGACATTTCTTTGAAGCAAAAGGTGAAATATTACAGGGCGGCTGCCTAGGAATAAGAAATGCTTCCTCACAAAGGCTGCTCCTCATGGTAAAATGAAACAAAATTAACTTTGAATTGCCACCAATACACGAGAAATAATTAAGCAAGCACGGCTTCATTCTTAATCAAATGGACAGATGCCAGCCCCGGGGGCTCCCGCAGCTCCCATTTGACGAGAGGCCCAAGCACAGAACCCGGCGCAGTCAGGAGCTCCTCTACTTCCTCGCAGCCTGAGGCCCTGGGGGTTGGGTAGAAGAGGGTGACGCAGTGAGGCCCGTTAGAGATTAGTCTCACTTTACTCCATGCTGCCTATGCAGAACCGGGGAGCAAAGGCTGCTCCTAACCAGCAGTGTTACCCGAGAGGAGAGGCTTTGTCAGGTCTCCTCGACGCCGTATTGGGCATTAATACCGCTCAGTTTAGGCCCTGATTCCCGAGTGGGGTGCTGCATTTCGATCCCGTGCAAACTCCAATTTGCTCAGGGGTCGGAATTTCGGGTTCCTCAGAAGAGACCTGCCCCACGCCCCGCCCTCCGCCTTCATAAATACTTCTCCTCGGAGAATCTGTAATTACTGCCTAAAATTTCCCCAAACTCTGCATCAGGGCAACAACTGTGTTTATTTTAACGCGCGAAATGGCAGACTCAGGCGGCCTTGCCACTGTTAGCACAGTGAACGTTTCAATGACAGATGGCTGACCCCTCTTGTCGGTGTGTGATTTAAAATGCCAAATGCCAGCCTGCCCTTCGTGTAGTGCCTTATGTCAAATGCCAGGGCTAATAACGGAGTATACGGTTTCTATCTCAGCGTTATTCTTTTAGGAGGCATTATTGATTTTTTATGAATCCAATTACAGCTTTGCGGTTCCCATCAACTCACACTCGCCATAGGTGCCTGCCTAGTTTGGTTAAAATGCACCACTACAATTCCCCAAAAATCGTTGTGTGGGCTTCTCCAAAGCCCATTGTGAAGCCGTCTTTACGCCATTCGAGGTTTTGACCAATGTTAGTAGCAGCGGCGGCCGGCATGCTCGAGGGAGGGGGGAAGGGGGTCGCGGGTGGGGAATAATTAATAAAACAAAATAAAACGTACCTGAGTGCCGGGGTACCGCACCGCCTCCGCTCCAGGCCGGCCACGCTGTACTGGTGGGTCCGCGTGTTCCGGCTGCAGGAAGCAGCCAGCAGGCAGCTTCCCTCCCTACGCAACGAAAGCCAATCACAACGCTGATAGGCGCAGCAGGCGAGCGCCCCAGCCGGGACATTTTCTCTTCATAGAGAAAAAGGCAGAGTGGGCGGTCCTGCTCGAGGGCAGGGGAGTGGCTTACCCACTGTTGTGAGTACTGACTGTTTGGTCGGCTCCAGGGCCGACCAAACAGTCAGTACCCACAACAGTGGGCAAGCCACTCCCCTGCCCTCGAGCAGGACCGCCCACCCCCAACCAGGCACAGAGGCACTTCTGCTTTCTCGCAATGCGAGAAGGCAGAAACATAAATGGTAGTTTTTACCGTTTATGTTTCTGCCTTCTCGCACCGCGAGAAAGCAGTGGGGCGACGCCCCCATGCCCCAATGGGGGAGCCGCCACTGACTGTAGGGCAGGCACTTTTAAGATTAATCAGTTGTTTTAAAGGCAGTGAATAAGGAAGGGTTTAGTGTCACAGCAGAAGACTGAAACCGAGTGGTGAAAGAATCACACACTCTGTAGCTCAAGTGCAAGGCATGGTTTAAACCAGTAGCAATGGTACATGTCCCCCAAGGAAAGGAGAGCAAGGCTGTGCCCAGTAGCAGGGTCTACTGATCTCGGTAACTACCACAGGCAGAACACCGTCAATCCGCCATACGACAATCTAACATTTCACACTCCATAAACGAATACATTTACCCATACTACAACACGTCACAAGCTGCACAGACTGCACTAACCGTTAACCCCATGGATATATAATTTGTTTAACTTCATTATTCATCATACTTGATTTAAACCAGCATTAAACAATACAAAGATCGGCCTGTGTTCCGCTTGAATAAACTATACCGAAGCTGCTCTGCTTCACAGTATAAAAGCCTGCGCTCAGATGGCTTTGCAATCAAGGTTCTCAAGGTCTTCTCTCTGCCACACTCCTACGTAGCCCATCATCTAAACAAATCCTAATGCTGCTTTCATGCTGTTTGTATAAGTGAACAGTATGACAGCAGCACCCGGATTGATTAGAGCAGGCAGACACAGAACTTACACTGAGACCTGGAGGCTGTGTCTATGTTCCCTCTGGCTCACTGACACAGTGCCGGTTACAACTGAAGTACGCATGTCGGGGTGGCCATGGTTAAAAAAACTGCCAAACTGACATGCGCACTTAATTTCACAATGACAGGCAACTTGGCTGCCATTCAATCTGCCTGGAGCCGCCCACTTCTCCACCATCCAGCTATGCGAGTAAATTTGCAAAAACACAGAGAGAGACCACTATATGATAGCTCAAGCTCTCTCGCACATAGTGGGTCAATGCCCCTGGCACTCCTTAGTAAAAGCCCCCCCGGAGTATGACTCACTATTAAGCGCTGCAATGCCTCAGCTGTATATGCTTTTAAAGCATTTATCGAGAACGATACAGCGGGGGCATCAGTTCAACAGGAAGCTGTGAAGCTTGGACCGTATTGTGTAGAAAAAAGGACAGGGTAGGTCATACGGGTAGTTTTGTAGTTGATATGAAAAAACAGGGCAGAGAGACCATTTTAAAAATGGCTCAGCGGCCCATTAAGAATAGTGGAAAGGCTGAACACATCCTGATGTCTGCCTTTAGTGGGCGCATTAGTGATTGGATGTTAGTTTCCCATGTCATGGAGGCAGTCAGGGTAATGTATACTATAAGTATTTGAAGCTGTGCTTTGACAACCTGCAGATCAGATGTCCATCCCAGTCCCTGTGGATATGAGGAGCGTAGATAAATTGAGGACTTAGCCAGGTTGATGTGGAGGCTGGACATCTTGCCAAAGATTCAGAGGAGTTGGATAGTCCGTGGGCTGGAGCTTTCTGGGTCTGTCAAAAAGATCAAGACATTGTCGACATATAAGGCCACCCTATCTGAGACTCCGGCCTCCCATTTGAAATCCTTTATCTGAGCGTCAATGCACAGCCAATCGCTCAATGGTTTCACGGAGATGACGAACAAAAGTGGGGACAATGGGCACCCTAGTCTTGTGCTGCGGCAAACCACAATTTGTTCTGATGTTTCAGACCCTACCAGGACTGGGCAATTAGGTCTGTGTATAAGAATCGAGGATAGGTAATTAATTTGGGCTCAAAGTTTAGGCAGCGGAGAAGCGCAAACAAGTATGGCCACCCCACTGTGTCTAAAGCTTTTTCAATATAGGCAAAAAGTAGAGTCTCCTGATATTTTGTTGAGTCTTTCGTTTAGGCATATATCCTGCCTAATCTGCATTGAAAAGTGAAAATATTACCAGGAGAAACAGTGTTTCAGTGCTTTGGCAATCATTTTTCCCTCTGTGTTTAGGCAGGAGATGGGATGATATGAGGAGCATCTCTCCCGGAGTCACTGCGGGTTCTGGATCAGATCTCAGAGTTATAGAAGTCGGGGGATTACCATAAGGCCTCTACCAATTCCTTGAGGGTTGCCTCCAGGGAATCACTCAGTTCATGTATAAACATTTCCTGGTAACCCAATAGGGCCAGGTGTCTTCCCCGAGTTAAACCGGCTCAAGGCTGCTGAGAGTTCTGCTGCAATGAAGTCTCCCTTTTGCATTTCGGCATCCGAAAGAGTTTGAAGGGGTAGGTCTGTCATAAACTGTTCGATATGTGCCTGGGGTAGTACTTCTCTTCTTGCATATAGGTCAGCGCACTATGGTGCAAAGTGGGTGGCAATAGTGTTGTTGCCAGTAATGTTTGATCCATCCGAGTCTAACAGGTACATGTTCAGGGCATAGGGTTGTAAATAAGGGAGTAAAGTCGGTGCAGAAGCTAGCTTGCCCTGTCTCCCTGTTGCTCGTTTGACAAAACGGGAACAAATTTGTTTAATTAAAAGCAGCAACTGGGAGAGTATCGACAGAGGCGCGTCTGAAGACAGTCTCAAAGTACAGAGGTTGTGGCAGCACATATATACATTTTGTGGGTGTGAGAAGATGGCCTGGTATATGCTGTCCACTAATTATAGTGGGCACCTTGCACCAGTCCAAACAACCCCTTATTGTAGATAGGTTAAAGACAACCTTTATTGAAAGCTATCCTAGTGGTAGCTATGGAGAGCAGCCTTCAGGCTAAGTCTTGAAGGAATGTAAAGCAGCTTGTTTTACCAGTCTATAATCTCTTGAGTGACCAAATGAAAGAGGACCACACCAGGTATATATTCAAAATATATGTATTTATTACTAAACACACCCCTCTAGTCTCTTTATGAGGCTAGAGTTCGAAGTACATAAGTTATAAGTTAGTTATCAACAGTAATAGCACAAATACACGTTTGAGCCCTAGGGGCGTACCAAACCATATACCAATAAAGTGGTATAAGAACCAAGACTGAGCTAGACACAAGGCCTAGAGCCTGTAGAAGTGCTTGGACCACAAGGAACCACCCAAGGTAGTGACACAGGGGACCCACGGGGGACGTGTGCAGTGTATGAACACAGCCGCGAACCACCGTTAACTTCTATGGGGAAAGTCGCGATTAGAATTTAAAAGAAAAGGGACACTTAGAGGAGGATTTGGAGCAAACCCCTTTAGAACTAGGTCGTTCTAGAGTCTATACCCACGGGAGCACCGGAGTACTCGAGTTACCTCACCCAGGGAAGCCGGGTGCATAGGTGTCTTTCGGGGTCGGGTTTCGTCGTCGTTTACAATGGCAATCTGCTGCAAAGTGCTGCTGGCGACCAAGTCGAAAGTGTTCGGGTGGATCCAAAGGTGGATCGAAGATCTGAAGAACCTGAAAGCAGAGGGGACAGAGTCTGGGTCACTAGCCAGTGACCATGAAGGCGATGAGCGAATGCCCACCGATGTCGGGTGCTTCAGGTAGGTTGACGGTCGTCTTGACTCTTCAGCCACGAGGTCCAGGAGGCGTCGACGACGACCAGGAGCTGGATTCGAGCTGTCCCACGACGTCTGTCGCTTGCTGAGGTGTCGGCGACCGGATTGGACCCAACAAGCCTTGGCAATGGCAAGTCTCGTGGAAATGGAAGAAGGACGATGTTGCAGACCAGCAAGGTCTGTGGGACTCACCCAGCAAAGGTAAGTCAGGGCACGCCTGGAGCAACCAGGGAGCCCAAGCAGAAAAAGATTGGCCTTCGGGAGGGCCTACTAGCCAACGGACTAGCGACCGCGAAGGAGCCTCGAGTCGATGCACGTGGAGCTGGCTCACAGGACACTCGTGGAGTGGAGGCCAGTGATCTTCAGTGCAGTTGGTGCTGGAGGCTGGGGCTACTCGGAGCCCAAAGCACGACTTCGTGGGAGACCTAGAAGAGGATGCACTTGCAAATGCGTTCGGTGTCCAGGGGTCACGGTTCCACATTACCCACGACAGCTACGGGCCTCAGCTTTGCTGGGGACTCAGGGCAGCCTCGGGAAGTCTGGAAATCCACCTCTGGTGATGCAAAGACTTCGGCGTCCGACGGGAGCTTCAGCGATGCAGACCGGACAATTGCTTCTTTGGTGCCTGCCAAGCAGGGGAGTCACTCCTTGACCCCAAGGGAGATTCTTCAGTCCTCTAATCTTGAAGTAGAGCGTCGAAGGTCCAGGATTCTGTGTCAGAGTTTCGTCCAGGTAAATCTAAAGTCCTAAGGACTGGGGTCCCATACTTATACTAAGGTAGGGGGTTGGACATACTCTGTGGACCCACCTATGGGAGGGTCAGGGCAGAGGGGTGGCTACACCCCTTTCCCTTTGTCCAGTTTCGCGCCAGAGCAGGGGCTGGAAGCCCCTGATCCGGTTTGAACTGGGGTATGCACAGGGACACCAAATGTGCCCCCAGTGCAGGACTTCAAAGCACCAGAGAATGCTCCCGCCCAGCCCCAATACACACTATCCTGTCTGGGGAGGTGGTTACACCTCCCTGGGACAGGAAACCTATTGTCCAGGCCTCCCCTGCCGGAGTTTCGGTCAGCAGCAGGAGGCCAGACTCGTGTCTGTGGCAGCGGCATCCATTTTGTGATGCCAGGGCTTGGAAAGAAGTTACCGGGCAGGCCGGTGTGTACATGTCTCTCCCTCTAGAAGGGTGGAATGCTACCCCCGCCGCCAGAACTGGCGGGGGGTAGTATTCCAAGATGTTTGACACCAAACACGACATGTTTCCGTGCAGCCATCCCAAAGTTGGCATTTTAACGCGAGGTTATAATGCGCTTAAGAGTATATGGTCAGGCTGCACTACAAACAGCATCAGAGAAGGGTCTCCGAACGCTGCAGAGGGGCCCTGCTCATGCAGGGGCACCCTCTCACATAGGAACCACGCACTCTGCCTTCAGGATTAATAAGGCCTGCCATAGGAGTGACTTATAGGTTTATATGTGTGTATGTATGTAGTGATATAGGTAGCCTATATCACAGTAAGGGGTGCATGCACCACCTTACCCAGGCTGCAGTAGCAGACCTGTGGTGTCAGTTTGGATGGCCTGCCAGGGGTGGCACAATACATGCTGCAGCCCCTGGTAGGCCTCTGAGGTACCTATGCCCTGGGTACATAGTATACCATATACTAGGGACTTATAAGGGCACTCCAGATTCCAATCAGAGATGTGCCTAAGGCACATGGAAACCATTTTAAAGAGGAAGCAGCTAGGCTGGGGTTCTGATTAGCAGGGCCCCAGCCAGACTAAGGTCGAAAAACAGTGAAGCATCAGCAAAAAGTGGGGGTACCCATGTGAAGCAGATCCTACTCTCCTACACAACCCCACCCAAACGTAGGGACATTAAACTAACCTTGCCCAGTTAAGTCTTCATGTTCTAAGTGGAAGTACCTAGAGAGTCCATCTGCATTGGCATGGTTACTCCCAGGTCTATGTTCCATGTGAAGTCCATCCCCTGTAGGGAAATGGACCACCTAAGCAGTTTGGGGTTTTCACCCTTCATTTGTTTTAGCCATAAGAGGGGCTTATGGTCTGTTTGAACAAGGAAGTGAGTACCAAACAAGTATGGCCTCAACTTCTTCAGAGCCCAGACCACAGCAAAGGCCTCCCTCTCAATGGCTGACCAACGTTTCTCTCTAGGGGTCAGCCTTCTGCTAATAAAAGCTACTGGCTGATCCTGACCTTCATCATTCAATTGTGACAGTACAGCCCCTACCCCCAATTCAGATGCATCAGTTTGAACAATGAACTTCTTGGAGTAATCAGGACTCTGTAGAATGGGAGCAGTGCACATGGCCTGCTTCAGGTCATCAAATGCCTTTTGACAGCTAACTGTCCACTGAACCTTTTTGGGCATTTTCTTGGAAGTTAAGTCATTCAGGGGTGTCACTATTGATCCATACCCCTTGACAAATCTCCTATAGTACCCAGTCAGGCCTAAGAAGGCTCTCACCTGAGTCTGGGTAGTTGGAGCAGTCCAGTCCATGATGGTCTGGATCTTGCTCTGCAAGGGTTGAACCTGGCCTCCACCCACAAGGTGGCCCAGGTACACAACCTGACTCTGCCCTATCTGGCACTTGGTGGCCTTGATAGTCAGGCCTGCTTTCTGCAGGGCCTGTAAAACATTTCTGAGGTGGACCAGGTGATCCTCCCAGGTGGAGCTAAAGACAGCAATATCATCTAGATATGCTGCACTATAGGCTTCCAGACCTGTAAGGACTGTATTCACCAACCTCTGAAAAGTGGCAGGTGCATTCTTCAGACCAAAGGGCATCACCACAAATTGATAATGCCCACTAGGGGTTGAGAATGCTGTTTTTGGCTTTGCATCATCAGCTAGTCTGATCTGCCAGTAGCCAGCTGTCAGGTCAAATGTGCTTAGATACTTGGCTGATGCCAAAGTGTCTATTAGCTCATCTGCCCTAGGTATTGGATGGGCATCAGTCCTAGTGACTGCATTGAGACCCCTGTAGTCCACACAAAACCTCATCTCTCTTTTCCCACCATTGGTGTGAGGTTTTGGCACAAGGACCACTGGACTAGCCCAAGGGCTATCTGAGGGTTCAATAACTCCCAAATCCAACATTTTCTGGACTTCTGTCCTGATACAGTCCCTGACATGGTCAGGTTGCCTATAAATCTTATTTTTAATAGGCAGACTGTCCCCAGTGTCCACTTCATGAGTGCACCAGGTGGTCTGACTGGGTGTCAGTGAGAACATGTGTCTGAACTGATTGAGCACCTGTCTGCAATCAGTCTGCTGCTGGGTAGTGAGGCTGCCTGCCAAGGCTGCACCATCCACTGACCCATCATCAGGGTTCTGTGAGAGCAGGTCAGGGAGTGGGTCACTCTCTTCCTCCTGTCCCTCATCAGTAGCCATGAGCAAGCCCATGTCTGCCCTGTCCACATATGGTTTTAACCTGTTGACATGGAGAACCCTGTGGGTACTCCTGGGTGTTCCTAGGTCTACTAAGTAGGTAACCTCACCCTTCTGTTCAACAATGGTATGGGGTCCACTCCATTTGTCTTGGAGAGCTGCTGGGGCCACTGGCTCCAACACCCACACCTTCTGTCCTGGCTGGTAAACAGTCAGTACAGCCTTTGGTCATGCCAGGCTTTTTGAAGTTCCTGGCTAGCCTCAAGGTTTTTAGTTGCCTTTTTCATGTACTCAGCCATCCGGGAGCGGAGACCAAGTACATAGTCCACTATGTCTTGCTTTGGGGGCTTGAGAGGTAACTCCCATCCTTCCTTCACCAAGCACAATGGACCCCTGACAGGGTGACCAAACAAAAGTTCAAAAGGGCTGTAGCCAACCCCCTTTGAGGCACCTCCCTGTATGCAAATAAAAGGCAGGGCAAGAGTATGTCCCATCTTCGCCTAAGCTTTTCTGGGAGCCCTCTAATCATGCCCTTCAAGGTTTTGTTGAATCTCTCAACTAAACCATTGCATTGTGGGTGATAGGGTGTGGTGAACTTGTAAGTCACTCCACACTCCTTCCACATTGCTTTCAAGTATCCAGACATAAAGTTAGCACCCCTGTCTGATACAACCTCCTTAGGGAAGCCCACTCTTGAGAAAATTCCCAGGAGGGCCCTTGCCACCACAGGTGCTGTAGTGGTTCTAAGGGGAATAGCCTCTGGGTACCTGGTGGCATGATCCACTACCACCAGGATAAACCTGTGCCCAGATGCTGTTTGGGGATCCATGGGACCAACAATGTCAATCCCCACCCTTTCAAAGGGAACCCCCACCACAGGTAGTGGTATCAGGGGGACCTTTGTAGTGCCACCTGCCTTGCCACTGGCCTGGCAGGTTACACAGGAGCGACAAAACTCCTTGGTGTCTTCAGACATATGGGGCCAGTGAAAGTGAGGGACAAGTCTGTCCCAAGTCTTGTTCTGGCCCAGGTGACCTGCTAAGGGAATATCATGGGCTAGGGTCAATAGGAAGCCCCTGAACTTCAGAGGTATAACCAACCTCCTGGTAGCACCAGGCTTGGGGTCTCTACACTCTGAGTACAAGAGTCCATCATCCCAATACACTGTATGGGGACCACTAGCTTTCCCAGCAGCCTCAGCAGCAGCTTGCTGTCTGAGGGGTTCAAGAGAGGGGCAGCTCTGCTGCTCCTGGCTCAGATCTGCCCTGGAAGGGCCCCCTGTCCCCAAGAACTCAACCTGGTCAGGTTCAAGCTCCTCTGGGACAGTTCCTTCCTCAGGACTGAGATCATCCCCCTCAAGGGACTGATCTTCCTTCTGAGCCAAGGGGAAGGCACTGCCTTTACCCTACTACTCCTCTTCTTGGAGGGCACTTGGTCCATTATTCCAGAATCCAAGGCCTGTTCAGTGTTAGACATTCTGGCTTGTGACCTGGTCACAGCAAACACATCTGCAGGGATCCCCAGCATTTCTGCATGGGTCCTGAGCTCCACTTCTGCCCAAGCTGAAGTTTCTAAGTCATTGCCAAGCAAGCATTCAACGGGTAGGTCTGCACTTACCACAACCTTCTTAAGGCCAGTTACCCCTCCCCAGGAGAAGTTAACAACTGCCAGAGTATGGTCTGTTCTGACGTTGCTAGCATTGGTCACTTGGTACATTTCACCAAGTATAATCTGCCCAGGATTCACAAGGTCTTGTGTCACCATGGTGACACTTGCCCCTGTGTCCCTAAATGCCAAAGCCTCTCTTCCATTGATTAAGGGCTGTTGTCTGTACTTGCCCAGATTACTGGGACTCACAGAGGAGGTCATATCCATGCCTCCATCACAGACTAGGACAGCCTGAGTGAGTTCTCTGACTAGGTCAGAGCTCATCTCTTTACCCAGGGTCAACCCTACTAAACCCTTGGCTTGTGTAGTCCCACCACCAACTGTAACTGCACTAGGGGGAGCAGGTGCCTTAGGGGCATTGGTGGGGGCTGGAGTAGAGTCTTTGGACTTGGTGCAATCACTGGTCCAGTGGGTCTTTTGCTTACAGACCTTGCACCATGGTTTCCTTTGGCCTTTCCCTTTGGTAGACTGTGAATCCCCACCTGAAGAAGATTTTTGGGGGCCTTGAGAAGACTTTTGATCTTTACCCTTCTCCCCACCCTTATCAGAGGTTTTCGAATCTTGCTTTTTAGGGTCACCACCTTGGTTCTGTACCTTCTGCTTCACCCTGGTTCTGACCCATTTGTCTGCCTTCTTTCCCAATTCTTGGGGAGAGGTCAGATCAGAGTCTACCAGGTGCTGATGCAACAGCTGATTTTGACAGTTATTAAGAATCTGCTCCCTCATGATCAGGTTGTACAATCCTGTGAAGTCACATACCTTACTGCCCAATAACCAACCTTCCAGAGCCTTGGCAGAACAATCAACAAAGTCCACCCAGTCTTGAGTCTGTGCTTTTTGGGTATCCCTGAACTTTAACCTGTATTGTTCAGTGGTTAGGCCAAACCCATCAATTAGAGCACTCTTCAAGACTTTGTAATTATCAGCATCCTCCTCTCTAACAGTGAGGAGCTTGTCTCTACCTTTGTCTGCAAAGGAGAGCCACAAGATTGCTGCCCACTGCTCCTGAGGGACCCTCTGTACTTTACAGGCCCTCTCTAGAGCAGTTATCCATTTGTGGATGTCATCCCCACTCTGGTAGGGAGGGACAATCTTGCTCAGGTTTCTATGGTCATAAGACCTTTCCCTATCTTTGGGGAAACTGCTGCCACCATGGGACTCTAGTCCCAACTTTTGTCTCCCTGTCTATAGCCAATTGCTGTTTCCTGAGTTCCAGCTGGGTTTGCTCATACTGAATCAGTCTCTTTCTCCTCTCATGAGAGGATTCCCTCCTATGAGAGGAGACAGAGGTCCCTATTGAGGTGTCAGAGTGGTTAGACTCCTGAGAAGGAGACCTAGACCTTCTGGGCACACTCAGAACTCTTCCTGGGGGGGACAAAGGGGAAGTCAGTCTGATCCTCCCCCTCCTCCTCCTCCACAGGAGGAATTGGGTTTTCCAGGAAAAGGTCATTTTCACCTTCCTGGCCAGTTTCAGAGGGGGGGGGCCTGGGTTTCTTCACCCCTGGCCCCTTCCTCATCTTCTGCCCCACCCTCTTTGCCTACCCCTTCAGACCCTAGGGGCCTGCTGAGATCATCAGCTAGTAACACCTCCCTGAGGTGTTGGGTGCTGGCACTTTTGCCTGCCTTCAACTTCCTAGTATTGCATAATGCTCTCAATTCCAAGAATGGGAGTTTATCATACTTGGAGGGAAGAAGCCCACTGGCTTCTGGCAAGGACTCACTGGGTCCTGGCTTTGAAGACATTACTAGTGAGGTGTGGTGTATGCACTACCTACTCTAGTGTGGCCTACTAAACTCTCTTGAGTTGTAGAAAGGGTGTGCTATCCCTTAACACACAACTCTAAGTTCAGTAGAACTTACTGTATACTAAGCTTGATTTATATGTACCTTAGGTACCCTTAGTGGTTTTCAGTTGATCAATTCAATTGAGATTATCTGGTAAAACAATAGCAAGCTGGAATCCCACACGCTGCACACCAATGTGAGAAGTTGGCCTGGTATATGCTGTCCACTAATTATAGTGGGCACCTTGCACCAGTCCAAACAACCCCTTATTGGAGATAGGTTAAAGACAACCTTTATTGAAAGCTATCCTAGTGGTAGCTATGGAGAGCAGCCTTCAGGCTAAGTCTTGAAGGAATGTAAAGCAGCTTGTTTTACCAGTCTATAATCTCTTGAGTGACCAAATGAAAGAGGACCACACCAGGTATATATTCAAAATATATGTATTTATTACTAAACACACCCCTCTAGTCTCTTTATGAGGCTAGAGTTCGAAGTACATAAGTTATAAGTTAGTTATCAACAGTAATAGCACAAATACACGTTTGAGCCCTAGGGGCGTACCAAACCATATACCAATAAAGTGGTATAAGAACCACGACTGAGCTAGACACAAGACCTAGAGCCTGTAGAAGTGCTTGGACCACAAGGAACCACCCAAGGTAGTGACACAGGGGACCCACGGGGGACGCGTGCAGTGTATGAACACAGCCGCGAACCACCGTTAACTTCTATGGGGAAAGTCGCGATTAGAATTGAAAAGAAAAGGGACACTTAGAGGAGGACTTGGAGCAAACCCCTTTAGAACTAGGTCGTTCTAGAGTCTATACCCACGGGAGCACCGGAGTACTCGAGTTACCTCACCCAGGGAAGCCGGGTGCATAGGTGTCTTTCGGGGTCGGGTTTCGTCGTCGTTTACAATGGCGATCTGCTGCAAAGTGCTGCTGGGAACCAAGTATAAAGTGTTCGGGTGGATCCAAAGGTGGATCGAAGATCTGAAGAACCTGAAAGCAGAGGGGACAGAGTCTGGGTCACTAGCCAGTGACCAGGAAGGCGATGAGCGAATGCCCACCGATGTCGGGTGCTTCAGGTAGGTTGACGGTCGTCTTGACTCTTCAGCCACAAGGTCCAGGAGGCGTCGACGACAACCAGGAGCTGGATTCGAGCTGCCGCACAACGTTTGTCGCTTGCTGAGGTGTCGGCGACCGGATTGGACCCAACAAGCCTTGGTAACGGCAAGTCTCGTGGAAATGGAAGAAGGACGATGTTGCAGACCAGCAAGGTCTGTGGGACTCACCCAGCAAGGGTAAGTCAGGGCACGCCTGGAGCAACCAGGGAGCCCAAGCAGAAAAAGATTGGCCTTCGGGAGGGCCTACTAGCCAACGGACTAGCGACCGCGAAGGAGCCTCGAGTCGATGCACGTGGAGCTGGCTCACAGGACACTCGTGGAGTGGAGGCCAGTGATCTTCAGTGCAGTTGGTGCTGGAGGCTGGGGCTACTCGGAGCCCAAAGCACGACTTCGTGGGAGACCTAGAAGAGGATGCACTTGCAAATGCGTTCGGTGTCCAGGGGTCACGGTTCCACGTTACCCACGACAGCTACGGGCCTCAGCTTTGCTGGGGACTCAGGGCAGCCTCGGGGAAGTCTGGAAATCCACCTCTGGTGATGCAAAGACTTCGGCGTCCGACGGGAGCTTCAGCGATGCAGACCGGACAATTGCTTATTTGGTGCCTGCCAAGCAGGGGAGTCACTCTTTGACCCCAAGGGAGATTCTTCAGTCCTCTAATCTTGAAGTAGAGCGTCGAAGGTCCAGGATTCTGTGTCAGAGTTTCGTCCAGGTAAATCTAAAGTCCTAAGGACTGGGGTCCCATACTTATACTAAGGTAGGGGGTTGGACATACTCTGTGGACCCACCTATGGGAGGGTCAGGGCAGAGGGGTGGCTACACCCCTTTCCCTTTGTCCAGTTTCGCGCCAGAGCAGGGGCTGGAAGCCCCTGATCCGGTTTGAACTGGGGTATGCACAGGGACACCAAATGTGCCCCCAGTGCAGGACTGCAAAGCACCAGAGAGTGCTCCCGCTCAGCCCCAATACACACTATCCTGTCTGGGGAGGTGGTTACACCTCCCTGGGACAGGAAACCTATTGTCCAGGCCTCCCCTGCCGGAGTTTCGGTCAGCAGCAGGAGGCCAGACTCGTGTCTCTGGCAGCGGCATCCATTTTGTGATGCCAGGGCTTGGAAAGAAGTTACCGGACAGGCCGGTGTGTACATGTCTCTCCCTCTAGAAGGGTGGAATGCTACCCCCGCCGCCAGAACTGGCGGGGGGGGTAGTATTCCAAGATGTTTGACACCAAACACGACATGTTTCCGTGCAGCCATCCCAAAGTTGGCATTTTAACGCGAGGTTATAATGTGCTTAAGAGTATATGGTCAGGCTGCACTACAAACAGCATCAGAGAAGGGTCTCCGAACGCTGCAGAGGGGCCCTGCTCATGCAGGGGCACCCTCTCACATAGGAACCACGCACTCTGCCTTCAGGATTGATAAGGCCTGCCATAGGAGTGACTTATAGGTTTATATGTGTGTATGTATGTAGTGATATAGGTAGCCTATATCACAGTAAGGGGTGCATGCACCACCTTACCCAGGCTGCAGTAGCAGACCTGTGGTGTCAGTTTGGATGGCCTGCCAGGGGTGGCACAATACATGCTGCAGCCCCTGGTAGGCCTCTGAGGTACCTATGCCCTGGGTACATAGTATACCATATACTAGGGACTTATAAGGGCACTCCAGATTCCAATCAGAGATGTGCCTAAGGCACATGGAAACCATTTTAAAGAGGAAGCAGCTAGGCTGGGGTTCTGATTAGCAGGGCCCCAGCCAGACTAAGGTCGAAAAACAGTGAAGCATCAGCAAAAAGTGGGGGTACCCATGTGAAGCAGATCCTACTCTCCTACACAACCCCACCCAAACGTAGGGACATTAAACTAACCTTGCCCAGTTAAGTCTTCATGTTCTAAGTGGAAGTACCTAGAGAGTCCATCTGCATTGGCATGGTTACTCCCAGGTCTATGTTCCATGTGAAGTCCATCCCCTGTAGGGAAATGGACCACCTAAGCAGTTTGGGGTTTTCACCCTTCATTTGTTTTAGCCATAAGAGGGGCTTATGGTCTGTTTGAACAAGGAAGTGAGTACCAAACAAGTATGGCCTCAACTTCTTCAGAGCCCAGACCACAGCAAAGGCCTCCCTCTCAATGGCTGACCAACGTTTCTCTCTAGGGGTCAGCCTTCTGCTAATAAAAGCTACTGGCTGATCCTGACCTTCATCATTCAATTGTGACAGTACAGCCCCTACCCCCAATTCAGATGCATCAGTTTGAACAATGAACTTCTTGGAGTAATCAGGACTCTGTAGAATGGGAGCAGTGCACATGGCCTGCTTCAGGTCATCAAATGCCTTTTGACAGCTAACTGTCCACTGAACCTTTTTGGGCATTTTCTTGGAAGTTAAGTCATTCAGGGGTGTCACTATTGATCCATACCCCTTGACAAATCTCCTATAGTACCCAGTCAGGCCTAAGAAGGCTCTCACCTGAGTCTGGGTAGTTGGAGCAGTCCAGTCCATGATGGTCTGGATCTTGCTCTGCAAGGGTTGAACCTGGCCTCCACCCACAAGGTGGCCCAGGTACACAACCTGACTCTGCCCTATCTGGCACTTGGTGGCCTTGATAGTCAGGCCTGCTTTCTGCAGGGCCTGTAAAACATTTCTGAGGTGGACCAGGTGATCCTCCCAGGTGGAGCTAAAGACAGCAATATCATCTAGATATGCTGCACTATAGGCTTCCAGACCTGTAAGGACTGTATTCACCAACCTCTGAAAAGTGGCAGGTGCATTCTTCAGACCAAAGGGCATCACCACAAATTGATAATGCCCACTAGGGGTTGATAATGCTGTTTTTGGCTTTGCATCATCAGCTAGTCTGATCTGCCAGTAGCCAGCTGTCAGGTCAAATGTGCTTAGATACTTGGCTGATGCCAAAGTGTCTATTAGCTCATCTGCCCTAGGTATTGGATGGGCATCAGTCCTAGTGACTGCATTGAGACCCCTGTAGTCCACACAAAACCTCATCTCTCTTTTCCCACCATTGGTGTGAGGTTTTGGCACAAGGACCACTGGACTAGCCCAAGGGCTATCTGAGGGTTCAATAACTCCCAAATCCAACATTTTCTGGACTTCTGTCCTGATACAGTCCCTGACATGGTCAGGTTGCCTATAAATCTTATTTTTAATAGGCAGACTGTCCCCAGTGTCCACTTCATGAGTGCACCAGGTGGTCTGACTGGGTGTCAGTGAGAACATGTGTCTGAACTGATTGAGCACCTGTCTGCAATCAGTCTGCTGCTGGGTAGTGAGGCTGCCTGCCAAGGCTACACCATCTACTGACCCATCATCAGGGTTCTGTGAGAGCAGGTCAGGGAGTGGGTCACTCTCTTCCTCCTGTCCCTCATCAGTAGCCATGAGCAAGCCCATGTCTGCCCTGTCCACATATGGTTTTAACCTGTTGACATGGAGAACCCTGTGGGTACTCCTGAGTGTTCCTAGGTCTACTAAGTAGGTAACCTCACCCTTCTGTTCAACAATGGTATGGGGTCCACTCCATTTGTCTTGGAGAGCTGCTGGGGCCACTGGCTCCAACACCCACACCTTCTGTCCTGGCTGGTAAACAGTCAGTACAGCCTTTTGGTCATGCCAGGCTTTTTGAAGTTCCTGGCTAGCCTCAAGGTTTTTAGTTGCCTTTTTCATGTACTCAGCCATCCGGGAGCGGAGACCAAGTACATAGTCCACTATGTCTTGCTTTGTGGGGCTTGAGAGGTAACTCCCATCCTTCCTTCACCAAGCACAATGGACCCCTGACAGGGTGACCAAACAAAAGTTCAAAAGGGCTGTAGCCAACCCCCTTTTGAGGCACCTCCCTGTATGCAAATAAAAGGCAGGGCAAGAGTATGTCCCATCTTCGCCTAAGCTTTTCTGGGAGCCCTCTAATCATGCCCTTCAAGGTTTTGTTGAATCTCTCAACTAAACCATTGCATTGTGGGTGATAGGGTGTGGTGAACTTGTAAGTCACTCCACACTCCTTCCACATTGCTTTCAAGTATCCAGACATAAAGTTAGCACCCCTGTCTGATACAACCTCCTTAGGGAAGCCCACTCTTGAGAAAATTCCCAGGAGGGCCCTTGCCACCACAGGTGCTGTAGTGGTCCTAAGGGGAATAGCCTCTGGGTACCTGGTGGCATGATCCACTACCACCAGGATAAACCTGTGCCCAGATGCTGTTTGGGGATCCATGGGACCAACAATGTCAATCCCCACCCTTTCAAAGGGAACCCCCACCACAGGTAGTGGTATCAGGGGGACCTTTGTAGTGCCACCTGCCTTGCCACTGGCCTGGCAGGTTACACAGGAGCGACAAAACTCCTTGGTGTCTTCAGACATATGGGGCCAGTGAAAGTGAGGGACAAGTCTGTCCCAAGTCTTGTTCTGGCCCAGGTGACCTGCTAAGGGAATATCATGGGCTAGGGTCAATAGGAAGCCCCTGAACTTCAGAGGTATAACCAACCTCCTGGTAGCACCAGGCTTGGGGTCTCTACACTCTGAGTACAAGAGTCCATCATCCCAATACACTGTATGGGGACCACTAGCTTTCCCAGCAGCCTCAGCAGCAGCTTGCTGTCTGAGGGGTTCAAGAGAGGGGCAGCTCTGCTGCTCCTGGCTCAGATCTGCCCTGGAAGGGCCCCCTGTCCCCAAGAACTCAACCTGGTCAGGTTCAAGCTCCTCTGGGACAGTTCCTTCCTCAGGACTGAGATCATCCCCCTCAAGGGACTGATCTTCCTTCTGAGCCAAGGGGAAGGCACTGCCTTTACCCTACTACTCCTCTTCTTGGAGGGCACTTGGTCCATTATTCCAGAATCCAAGGCCTGTTCAGTCTTAGACATTCTGGCTTGTGACCTGGTCACAGCAAACACATCTGCAGGGATCCCCAGCATTTCTGCATGGGTCCTGAGCTCCACTTCTGCCCAAGCTGAAGTTTCTAAGTCATTGCCAAGCAAGCATTCAACGGGTAGGTCTGCACTTACCACAACCTTCTTAAGGCCAGTTACCCCTCCCCAGGAGAAGTTAACAACTGCCAGAGTATGGTCTGTTTTGACGTTGCTAGCATTGGTCACTTGGTACATTTCACCAAGTATAATCTGCCCAGGATTCACAAGGTCTTGTGTCACCATGGTGACACTTGCCCCTGTGTCCCTAAATGCCAAAGCCTCTCTTCCATTGATTAAGGGCTGTTGTCTGTACTTGCCCAGATTACTGGGACTCACAGAGGAGGTCATATCCATGCCTCCATCACAGACTAGGACAGCCTGAGTGAGTTCTCTGACTAGGTCAGAGCTCATCTCTTTACCCAGGGTCAACCCTACTAAACCCTTGGCTTGTGTAGTCCCACCACCAACTGTAACTGCACTAGGGGGAGCAGGTGCCTTAGGGGCATTGGTGGGGGCTGGAGTAGAGTCTTTGGACTTGGTGCAATCACTGGTCCAGTGGGTCTTTTGCTTACAGACCTTGCACCATGGTTTCCTTTGGCCTTTCCCTTTGGCAGACTGTGAATCCCCACCTGAAGAAGATTTTTGGGGGCCTTGAGAAGACTTTTGATCTTTACCCTTCTCCCCACCCTTATCAGAGGTTTTCGAATCTTGCTTTTTAGGGTCACCACCTTGGTTCTGTACCTTCTGCTTCACCCTGGTTCTGACCCATTTGTCTGCCTTCTTTCCCAATTCTTGGGGAGAGGCCAGATCAGAGTCTACCAGGTGCTGATGCAACAGCTGGTTTTGACAGTTATTAAGAATCTGCTCCCTCATGATCAGGTTGTACAATCCTGTGAAGTCACATACCTTACTGCCCAATAACCAACCTTCCAGAGCCTTGGCAGAACAATCAACAAAGTCCACCCAGTCTTGAGTCTGTGCTTTTTGGGTATCCCTGAACTTTAACCTGTATTGTTCAGTGGTTAGGCCAAACCCATCAATTAGAGCACTCTTCAAGACTTTGTAATTATCAGCATCCTCCTCTCTAACAGTGAGGAGCTTGTCTCTACCTTTGTCTGCAAAGGAGAGCCACAAGATTGCTGCCCACTGCTCCTGAGGGACCCTCTGTACTTTACAGGCCCTCTCTAGAGCAGTTAACAATTTTTGGATGTCATCCCCACTCTGGTAGGGTGGGACAATCTTGCTCAGGTTTCTATGGTCATAAGACCTTTCCCTATCTTTGGGGAAACTGCTGCCACCATGGGACTCTAGTCCCAACTTTTGTCTCTCTCTATAGAGATCTAGGGACTCCCTGTCTATAGCCAATTGCTGTTTCCTGAGTTCCAGCTGAGTTTGCTCATACTGAATCAGTCTCTTTCTCCTCTCATGAGAGGATTCCCTCCTATGAGAGGAGACAGAGGTCCCTATTGAGGTGTCAGAGTGGTTAGACTCCTGAGAAGGAGACCTAGACCTTCTGGGCACACTCAGAACTCTTCCTGGGGGGACAAAGGGGAAGTCAGTCTGATCCTCCCCCTCCTCCTCCTCCACAGGAGGAATTGGGTTTTCCAGGAAAAGGTCATTTTCACCTTCCTGGCCAGTTTCAGAGGGGGGGCCTGGGTTTCTTCACCCCTGGCCCCTTCCTCATCTTCTGCCCCACCCTCTTTGCCTACCCCTTCAGACCCTAGGGGCCTGCTGAGATCATCAGCTAGTAACACCTCCCTGAGGTGTTGGGTGCTAGCACTTTTGCCTGCCTTCAACTTCCTAGTATTGCATAATGCTCTCAATTCCAAGAATGGGAGTTTATCATACTTGGAGGGAAGAAGCCCACTGGCTTCTGGCAAGGACTCACTGGGTCCTGGCTTTGAAGACATTACTAGTGAGGTGTGGTGTATGCACTACCTACTCTAGTGTGGCCTACTAAACTCTCTTGAGTTGTAGAAAGGGTGTGCTATCCCTTAACACACAACTCTAAGTTCAGTAGAACTTACTGTATACTAAGCTTGATTTATATGTACCTTAGGTACCCTTAGTGGTTTTCAGTTGATCAATTCAATTGAGATTATCTGGTAAAACAATAGCAAGCTGGAATCCCACACGCTGCACACCAATGTGAGAAGTTGGCCTGGTATATGCTGTCCACTAATTATAGTGGGCACCTTGCACCAGTCCAAACAACCCCTTATTGGAGATAGGTTAAAGACAACCTTTATTGAAAGCTATCCTAGTGGTAGCTATGGAGAGCAGCCTTCAGGCTAAGTCTTGAAGGAATGTAAAGCAGCTTGTTTTACCAGTCTATAATCTCTTGAGTGACCAAATGAAAGAGGACCACACCAGGTATATATTCAAAATATATGTATTTATTACTAAACACACCCCTCTAGTCTCTTTATGAGGCTAGAGTTCGAAAGTACATAAGTTATAAGTTAGTTATCAACAGTAATAGCACAAATACACGTTTGAGCCCTAGGGGCGTACCAAACCATATACCAATAAAGTGGTATAAGAACCACGACTGAGCTAGACACAAGACCTAGAGCCTGTAGAAGTGCTTGGACCACAAGGAACCACCCAAGGTAGTGACACAGGGGACCCACGGGGGACGCGTGCAGTGTATGAACACAGCCGCGAACCACCGTTAACTTCTATGGGGAAAGTCGCGATTAGAATTTAAAAGAAAAGGGACACTTAGAGGAGGACTTGGAGCAAACCCCTTTAGAACTAGGTCGTTCTAGAGTCTATACCCACGGGAGCACCGGAGTACTCGAGTTACCTCACCCAGGGAAGCCGGGTGCATAGGTGTCTTTCGGGGTCGGGTTTCGTCGTCGTTTACAATGGCGATCTGCTGCAAAGTGCTGCTGGGAACCAAGTATAAACTGTTCGGGTGGATCCAAAGGTGGATCGAAGATCTGAAGAACCTGAAAGCAGAGGGGACAGAGTCTGGGTCACTAGCCAGTGACCAGGAAGGCGATGAGCGAATGCCCACCGATGTCGGGTGCTTCAGGTAGGTTGACGGTCGTCTTGACTCTTCAGCCACAAGGTCCAGGAGGCGTCGACGACAACCAGGAGCTGGATTCGAGCTGCCGCACAACGTTTGTCGCTTGCTGAGGTGTCGGCGACCGGATTGGACCCAACAAGCCTTGGTAACGGCAAGTCTCGTGGAAATGGAAGAAGGACGATGTTGCAGACCAGCAAGGTCTGTGGGACTCACCCAGCAAGGGTAAGTCAGGGCACGCCTGGAGCAACCAGGGAGCCCAAGCAGAAAAAGATTGGCCTTCGGGAGGGCCTACTAGCCAACGGACTAGCGACCGCGAAGGAGCCTCGAGTCGATGCACGTGGAGCTGGCTCACAGGACACTCGTGGAGTGGAGGCCAGTGATCTTCAGTGCAGTTGGTGCTGGAGGCTGGGGCTACTCGGAGCCCAAAGCACGACTTCGTGGGAGACCTAGAAGAGGATGCACTTGCAAATGCGTTCGGTGTCCAGGGGTCACGGTTCCACGTTACCCACGACAGCTACGGGCCTCAGCTTTGCTGGGGACTCAGGGCAGCCTCGGGGAAGTCTGGAAATCCACCTCTGGTGATGCAAAGACTTCGGCGTCCGACGGGAGCTTCAGCGATGCAGACCGGACAATTGCTTATTTGGTGCCTGCCAAGCAGGGGAGTCACTCTTTGACCCCAAGGGAGATTCTTCAGTCCTCTAATCTTGAAGTAGAGCGTCGAAGGTCCAGGATTCTGTGTCAGAGTTTCGTCCAGGTAAATCTAAAGTCCTAAGGACTGGGGTCCCATACTTATACTAAGGTAGGGGGTTGGACATACTCTGTGGACCCACCTATGGGAGGGTCAGGGCAGAGGGGTGGCTACACCCCTTTCCCTTTGTCCAGTTTCGCGCCAGAGCAGGGGCTGGAAGCCCCTGATCCGGTTTGAACTGGGGTATGCACAGGGACACCAAATGTGCCCCCAGTGCAGGACTGCAAAGCACCAGAGAGTGCTCCCGCTCAGCCCCAATACACACTATCCTGTCTGGGGAGGTGGTTACACCTCCCTGGGACAGGAAACCTATTGTCCAGGCCTCCCCTGCCGGAGTTTCGGTCAGCAGCAGGAGGCCAGACTCGTGTCTCTGGCAGCGGCATCCATTTTGTGATGCCAGGGCTTGGAAAGAAGTTACCGGACAGGCCGGTGTGTACATGTCTCTCCCTCTAGAAGGGTGGAATGCTACCCCCGCCGCCAGAACTGGCGGGGGGGTAGTATTCCAAGATGTTTGACACCAAACACGACATGTTTCCGTGCAGCCATCCCAAAGTTGGCATTTTAACGCGAGGTTATAATGTGCTTAAGAGTATATGGTCAGGCTGCACTACAAACAGCATCAGAGAAGGGACTCCAAACGCTGCAGAGGGGCCCTGCTCATGCAGGGGCACCCTCTCACATAGGAACCACGCACTCTGCCTTCAGGATTGATAAGGCCTGCCATAGGAGTGACTTATAGGTTTATATGTGTGTATGTATGTAGTGATATAGGTAGCCTATATCACAGTAAGGGGTGCATGCACCACCTTACCCAGGCTGCAGTAGCAGACCTGTGGTGTCAGTTTGGATGGCCTGCCAGGGGTGGCACAATACATGCTGCAGCCCCTGGTAGGCCTCTGAGGTACCTATGCCCTGGGTACATAGTATACCATATACTAGGGACTTATAAGGGCACTCCAGATTCCAATCAGAGATGTGCCTAAGGCACATGGAAACCATTTTAAAGAGGAAGCAGCTAGGCTGGGGTTCTGATTAGCAGGGCCCCAGCCAGACTAAGGTCGAAAAACAGTGAAGCATCAGCAAAAAGTGGGGGTACCCATG